>AWYE02000950.1:0-51635 GCA_000504385.2 Exutisphaerella laricina CBS 326.52 | reverse complement strand
GGATGTAGTCGCTGTGAATGCCATCTCGTCAGCCTGATGCTCTCTTCCATTGCGCCAATTGCCCCTCCTCCAGCGCACTTGTCTGTCCTTTCTCTCATTGCACGTACGTGAGCGAAATGTCCCTGATCTCAACGTCCTCGTAGCTCCACTTGTTGAACAGCTTGGTGCTGCCAATCTCAGCGGTGACATCCTTTGGCAGGACTGGGTAGGCCTGGACCTGCTCGACTTCGACTTCGCCGTCTGACATGGTTGCGGTGTATGTCGTCGAAAAGGAGAGGTGGTGTAGTTGCTGAGGAGTGCTGCCGGTGGTTAGTAAATTGAGTCCTCTGCTTTCCACACTGTCGAGGAAGTTGCCATCGGTGGGCACTTTCAAATCGAAAGGACTTGGCAAATCTTGCGCTAGTCCTCATACGAATGTCACGTGGGCAGCCAGCACTCGATAACTTGACCATCTTCTCATTTTTCGTTGACGTTGCACGAACGATACACCGACCAAACTACCTCACACACGGTCAGCAATTACAAGAGTCTCTTTTCTTACTGGTGTATCACCGTGGTGACATGCCATCGACACTGGCGCAATGCCATACCGGCGGATCTGTGCTCTTTCCTAAGCCAGCCCTACCTCTTGAGCCGCCTTCGCCAGAAGGGCAAGGAGGGAAATGCTAGGCGCTGTGAGGCATGTCGTCTTCTCTTCTTAACACCGTGGCTATGCCAAGCAGCAGATATGATTGGGACAAGACTGTAGGAGCTGCTTGTGATAATCCCATGGTCAAGAAATAGGCACCTCTTATTGGAAGGCTTGCAATGCAAAGTTGCGAGACCATATACAGGATTGTCTGTACACAGTCATGGACACGTCCTCTTGTAGCACTCATACAAGTCGTTTCCGGCGAGAAACCTATTTTCCGCGGCGCAGCTCTTGACAATCAGCCGCAACATACGCGGCAACATACTTGACTTGACTGCTCTCAACTCGACCACCTTTGTCCTGGTTCATGGTCATGAGCTGTAAACGCCATGGCACGACTTCGCCGGTGTATAATGGTTAACTTGGCTCGACAAGGATAAGATCGACCATTTACTAAGCTGACACTTTCAAGGTTACCACTAACTATTCCAACTTGTACAGTGCCATTGCAAGTGCGAACTCCTGCGGCATTGGTAGTCGGCGGGAAACACGAACAAAGATGGCAGAAAATGGAACAGCTAACAACTCAGAGCCGTTGAATGTGATGACTGTTACTCACATCATCCTCCGCTTCCGCTTATGGTAAGGTCAGACATCACAAATAGGTCGGCGCATCACTGGGAGGCTTGATGGCAGGTATATTGGGACGCTGACGGGGGCGTAATGTGCGAATTTCAAAGCAAGACTAATCATTTGGCCAGGAAAGCATACTTACGCTGTGATATACTCATTGAACATGTCCAAACAGCACGTCTACAGCTGACCGATATGCCGGATACACCATCCCTGGCGAGAACAGCCCGCTCAAACAAGATGAAAGATACATCAACAGGGCCTAGTACTTCTACACACCCAGTACTCCCTCCGCGACGTCGTGACCGACAGCTCAGGCCAACCCACCGCAAGATAGTCCCAAAAGGCAGACTCCGCAGCGAAGTCCGGCAATCACAACTGGAAAAGCGCGCAAATTCATTTGCCTCGAACTGGTGCGACTAGTACAGAAAATCGAAAAACCCTTCGTCTCGGTCATCCACTCCATTAGCGCTCCCGAAGCATTCTGTTTGAAAAAGCATAGATACGAGCCTCGCAGCCTCCACCGCCACGACTTCACTGAACGAGGTCATTTGCCCTTTAGACCACCGCCTTAACAGGAAGAGGGTTGTAGAACGGGAGCGAAAAGACCTCGAAGAGACTCAGCTCAGGCGTGTGCGAAGCGTGTCATTCGCGAGCTGGTAATTGAACTGTTATGCTATGATCGCTTGGTACTACACCAGGTATTACTTTCAGGTGATAAGATTTATGGGGTTTCATTCTCATGAGGGGGCATTTGGTGGCTGACGTTAGTACTGGCAGTATTGGATCAGAAGGAGGACACAGCAGTTGTGAAAAGCCTTATGTCAAGAATGTGCGTAGCACAATGCACTTTGCATATCGTCAAGTGCCCGCTGCCATATATAGTCGCCCATGTGCTGTCGGAAGGGACGAAGAAAGTGGTAACGATAATCTGCGACGTCTTCAGTAGTGTATACACGCCAAGATTATATTGTACGCATAGCTATACGAAGAGGAGCCGGACACTTCAAACACATGTCGGAAGCCTGATCTGAAACGCCTATTCCGGTTCAGAGAAGGATGCAGCATCGGATTAAGCAGTCCCGACGAGGCCGTTCTGTAGACATGTACATGCACGTACGGAAGGCGGAGCCACGGAGGCATCGTTAGCTGTGCAGCAGTGCGCAAGAATGCAGCTCGCATCCATCAGCTCGCAGTGAATGAGGGCTGGTAGGTCGTCCCTAGAAAGCACATTCAGCTCACTGCGGCAGTCTCGGCAACGACTCGCCACAATCGATGAACATGGTTGAGAGGACAGGGCTTGTTGATTGCTCAATTCCAATCTCTCGATTATGGTGAGCTAGTCTGGTACCACATTTGGCACTTCTATCTGTACAAACAAACGAGAACGAAATCGCCAAAGCTTAGTCAAACGCACATATACAAGTAGAAACGCCCATCGACTTATTTGGTCAATATTCATGTGTGGTGAGGGTATCTTGCTGTTTTGCTGCCGTGCAGCTAGACACACGATGTGTCTAACGCGACTTTACGTGCCGCATGGTCCAGTTTCGCCAGCAGAAAAGTCAAAGTAGAGTCGTCAGTTGCGGCGGAGCAGAGAGCAGGCGAGATAGTCGAGGCAGCAGAGAAAGAGCGAGGTAGGCGGACAGGTGACTCAACGAGCAAGTCGAAAGGATCAGGACCCGATGGTAATTCCGTGACCGCGTAGGCATTGACGCTGTTAAAGGTCCGATTGAAGTTCATTGCGTTATAGTTGTTGATGTTGAGCTTGCTGAAGTCGTTCTCTGGAATCATGGCGAGGCTGACCTGTTGCTGCTCCGGCTGTGAGTGCGGAATCTGAAGCTGCGATGCATCAAAGTTGAGGTACTCTGGCTTCATGTCGGATTGTTGTTGCTGCTGCTGCTGCTGCGGTGGTTGAGGTTGAGCTTGCTGCGGTTGTGGAGTTGGCGCGACCGAATGTTGCTGCTGACGCTGCTGTTGATGACCTGGCGGCAACAGTGACGATGGGTCCTTGCTGATGTCATTGATGAATGGTGTGAAAGCTGGGTGGCGGAGGAGAGTCTCGATGAGACCACGGTAGCGTTCGTTCTCCTGTTGAAGAGCCTGGTTCTCTTGACGGAGGACATTGCTTTCTTGTGCCTTCATTGCGACTTCGCCTTCGAGCTGGCCGATGTATTCTGTATCTTAATTAGCATGTAGCATTGGAAAAGAACATGATGACTGGCTTACCTTTTCTCCTGGAGCGGAATGCGCGAGCAGAGACCTTATTCCTCAACTGCCTGCGCTCCTTACTGGAAAGCTTCTTGCCTTCCTCTGATGCCAGTAGACGCTCATCTTCGTCCATTTCCTCCTCATCCTTCTTCATGCGTGCAATGTGTGGCAGGAGGCCGCCGGGAGAGTCAGCGTCATCACTGTCGGGTACAGAGTGGCTGTTCTGGCGCATCTGGTTGAGCAGTCGAGAGATGGACTCCTCAACATGTGGCTCTGCAGCGTGCGATGCACGCTTGCCACTGACCTGTTGCTGTTGCGAGGAGCCTTGGCTGGACTGATTTTGAGAGTGGTTGGCAGCTTGGCGATACTGGGCTTGCTGGGCCTGCTGGGCTTGCAGTTTCACTTGACGCTGTTGGACAGCGTGCGCCTGAGCGGCCTTTTGCATTGCCGCTTGCTGAGCATTCTGAGTGTGCATGCCAGGCCAGAGTCGGCCGACATTGCTCTTTGGCTCTTCGTGACCGCCGATGCTGGTCGGGTTGATGTAGTTGTCGGGCGAGTTATCGTTCGAGGGGAAGAACATGGTAGGCATAGACGGTCGGGTGCTTCCAAGTTCCATGCCCATATCAGCATCAAGGTCGATCCCAGAATTCCAGCCGAAACCAGAGTTGTAGCCCATATCCTCGACGCCAGAGTTGAAGCCATCGTACATGCCGTTTCCATTCATCGGCATGTTGGCCAAGCTGCCCACTGGTAGTCCAACCTGCTGTTTGAACTGGCCATAGTCGTGGCTTGGACCACTGAATTTCTGGTTCTCCTCCTGGTCAAATGGCGACAATGCATCAGTGCCTGACGAAGAGGCTGTGATGGGCGAGTGCTGGTTGCCGCCTTGGTTGAAATCGAAGAATGAATCCATGTCGAATTGCTCAGTCTTCAAGGTCGGAATAGGACGACTCATTCCGTGCGTTGCGAGGGCCGGGCTGCCTTATCAGGCTATTCGTCGCTGCTTGGTGGTTGTCTCGGTTGCTGCCACGCCGCTGCGTCGAGGCTTACGTGTCCGCTTGTTGACGGCTTTTTGGTCGCAGTCCGGGGTGGTGGTGTTGCAATTCGGGATCGTTTAGTCGTAACGAGCGTGCTGGTGGGTGCGGTATGATTTTCGAGATGTGTTTGAGTGTAAGTGATGGTGAATCAAAGAATTGGATGAATTGAAGGTGATGACTTCCAGTTGGGATGCCCGGCTGCGCCTCAGCACGAACCCAATCGTTGACCACGAAATCTCCCACATTTCACCGTGCGCTATCCCTTATCGGGCTACATGAAACGCCACGGTCGGAGTTGACAAGAAACCGTACCGACCACCCTCTTCCACAGGCCAACTTTATTTAGCAGGCAGATGACGTCCGCCAATACCAGCTCTCTTCTTGTCCGGCAGGGCATGCCAACACCACCTGTTCAGCCGTTTCTCGGTGGGCAGTGTGGTGGCGGCGGACAACCATCAGCAGCTGGATTTGCATCTACCGACACTCACTCACACCATCACGACCACTCCCTCCTGGTGAGCACCTACCACGTCTGATGAGTTTTCTGCAAACACGCTAGACCATGTGGTCCACCGGAGCCGAACATCTGTTCGAGAGCAACGAGAGGACGTATGAGGCTTCTCGCACAGAAGTATGATGCCCGCTATGTGCTCGGCCGAAGCAGCGAATACAGAAGACCGCCGGGGAAACAAAAGTCTATACTGCCACTGTGCGTCTTGCGACTTGGCTTTTCTGCTGCTTAGCTGCCGGCTAGCATAACCGGGCTCACATCATCATGGCCGCCTCGAAGCCACAGAACCGCTCCGCATGCACGTTATTATCGAACCTCATGCAGCTGACTGGAGGCTACATCGATTGTTTCTTGGATGAAACAGGAACCGGCTGATCACTGCTGAGCATCGGCCCCAGCATCGTTAAATATGAACTCCCCTAGATACGCCGGCACTGGCCAAGCCTAGACCTCCTAAGATGAACAATGCCTGTATTAGAGCAGCAGCTTCGGCATATCCCGCCGCAGCAGCTCTGGCTTTATCAAACACTTTACTCGCAGTCGTGGAGGCGCTTTGATGTCTTTCAGCTCGACCGGCATTGCGAAGTGGGCCGCCTCTCCTATCCGTGCCGCGAATCTTCGCCGCGCGATAGGTCTCCCATGGTTTCTCAAGCAAGAAGAGCTTGGAGGTTCTCCTGCTGAAGCACCGATTGTCTGTCAGTGTTTACTCTGGCTGTGCCGAGTTTCGTGCGGTCTCAGGGACTCTGCTTCAGTCTTTACTCTTTCTTTGTTGAGAACGTGCGCGTGCCGCGATCATGCGAATCTCTCGAGTGGAAGGATCACAGCGATTTTCTAATGATTCAGCCCACTGCAAAGCTTGGCCTACAAAATCATCTGCTGCCTCGTGAATAATTACATTGGGAACACTACCCATACGCTGTCTCAACGCCGTCCTCTGTTGCTTCTTGCAGGTCGTGCAGAGCGTTTCGCGCTCTGAAGCCCACTCTCTTGGTCAAGTCCCGTACTTCATCGATGGCAGACTCCGCTACCTCGGCAACTTCCTCTAGCCATGATATGATCGTGCAGTGAAGCGTATCGGTGACCTTAGCAGAGCTGATCGCTGGAAACAGGCATGACCCAAGAATCGAGAACAGCACGTCATGTCCTCGCCATGCAAGGGCTGTATGAGGCGATGATGTTGCCCGCGTGGACACTACGTGTAGCATCTGGCTTAGACATGATCTTCGCTAACAGCATTCGTGGACGTCATCTTCGCCGTGGTAGTAGTAATGTTACTGTGCCTCTCGCCACGTGGTATTTGTGCCACGGGCACGCATGGTACTTCCAGGCCTGCAGCCCCTAGGCTACAGGACTTGCGACTCTCTACACGTTTCCTTCTAGATCCACCAATTCCGGGTAATCAGGAAGTGTCAGCTCCATCGATGTCTTCTGTCACTTCCTTGGTAACGCCGGCTCTGGCCGCAACCAAGCTTAGGGCGGAAGCTGACAGTGCAAAGACGACAGCTGCGAAGAAGAAGATGGCGCCCTTCAGCTGCTCGTTCCCGGAATCAATACCAGCATTGATAACGACCGGCCCGACTGCGCTAGCAACCAATTTGCCTCCGACCTGGAACAGAGATATGATGGCAAGAAGTTTGCCAAGTGCTTCGCGTTGCACGAGACTTGCAATGTATGTCTGCATCACTATAGGTAGACCGGCCCCTAAAGTGTACAAGCACGTTGCCATGATGAAGTACGCTGCTTTCGTGGACAGCCCGAGTAATATTGATCCTGCTTCAAGGAAGGTCACCGAGATGAGCATGATTGAGAGTGATGTTGAGCCTGGTGACATGCCAGAACGAGCGCCTAGCTTGTTGTAAGTTGGCAACAAAACGAAGTAGACAAAGATGTAGACAATCGCCTGTATCGCCATGACGAAAGTAGACTAGATAGCATGATCAGCTGAGACTTTATCGAATGTGTTTGTGGAGACGTGAACGACTCACCTGATTGTACTTCCAGCCGAATTTGATCACTGGATACTGGGTCAAGCCCAGCCATTCAACAGCCTTGATAGCTGTTGTGGCAAGAAGGATTGAGATTGCAAGCAGCAGCACGTTCATGGTGCCAATGCCACGGACACTATACTGGAAATTTGCCCATAATGGCTTCAACTTCGTCCGCAAGACTGCGAGTAAGCTTTGTGTCTCCGAGCTAGCATCTTTATTCGACACGGCGACGTTGCCACGGCCCCTCTTCATGGTCTCCGGCATAAAGAGCACCGCTATACAAAATCCGGCCACGGCCATCGAAAGCGAAATCAACAATGAAATTTGCGAAGTACCACCCTTGCCATCCAAGTTGATCGCTTTGCCAGCAGCCAGAGGGAACACGACCTGTGCGACGTACTGCATCGACGTAGTGATGAAGAAGTAAGTTGCCACTTGTGCACTGGAAGTCATGGCATCCGTGTATGCAGCAAGTAAGATGGCCAGGTTGAGATCGAAGTTCGCACCTATGATGCCTCCCAGGCCACCACAGAAGCTGACCCATATTGGTATGGTAGGATAACCAACGTAGGTCAAGAATACGCATAGTGTGTAGATTATGGTTCCGACCTTGTGCATGATGAGAGCGAATCGCCGGCCAAGTCGATCAGCCAGATAGCCAACCAAGATAGTGCCAACGAAAGCCGACGCCATACGGACAAGTATGGTTATACCATTGGCTGTGGCGACCTTTTTTTTGTACCGAATCGAGCTTACACATGCTTTCTGGGATGCCTCTCCCGAGAGCTGCGGTATTCGGATCATGTATTTGAAAGTATTCAATGCAGTACAGTGCCTCGATTGCACGGAAGTAGCCAACCTGCTTGAAACAGTACTCTCCCTCGTTCACCAGAACGATAAGGCAGCCAACCAGTGGGAGGAACCGAAATCGTGGATCTGTGACATGAATCTGGGGCACCAGAGTAGTCCATCTTGACTTGTGTTCAGTGTCCTTGAGCGATGCTGTTACATCATTGTGGGCTTCTTGCCGGCCCAGCAACGGTTGTTGTTCCTCATCCTTCAGAGGCATGGTGATGATTGATGGAGTGGAATGTCCCGCACAAAGTCGCGGTGGTATCATCACTGGGGTTGCGACCAACTTTAGCGACAGCAGCGGCCACGAAGGTCCATTTTCGATCCTTCAGAGTCATCGTCAGATGTGCCGCGTGCAACATTCTCGTACCGGATGGTGTGCCCGACGGGGTTTGTAGTGAAGAACGCCGATGTAGGGCGTGAGATGTCCGAGCGACAACGGCACGAGCCAATCCTTGCTACGTATTGCGAAAGCCATCTGGACACAACACATGCACACCTCCACCTCCACCTCCACCTCCACCTCCACTTCCCGCAACATGACCAGCAAGCTGAGGGTATTATGTCTGCACGGCTTCACCTCGAATGGCCAAGTGCACGCGCATCAGGTGCGCAAGATCACGAAAGCGCTGCCCGAGTTCGAATTCTTGTTCCCCGATGGACCGCACAAAGTAGACATCAACGAACAAATGGACACGGACAAGCCAGCGAACCAAGCCTGGTCGGACCTTGTCAATAATCTTTCGACGTCGGGACACCGAGCGTGGTGGTTTGCGCGTGATGGAGACTGGAACAACAAGGAGACGGGTGGCTTCTATGGTTTGGAAGAGTCGCTCGACTACATTGGCAGCTACATACAAGAGAAGGGCCCTGTTCATGCCATCTGGGGCTTCTCGCAAGGCGCTTGCTTCGCGGGCATGCTTTGTGCACTCTTCCAGGACAAGCTCGCAAGTCATCCACTTCGACAGCATTTGCCTTCTACCATAACAAAGCCGCTGGGTGGAGTGATATTCTCAGGTTTCCGAGCCCGCTTCCCTCAATACGATAGCTTGTATGAGCCTGGTATTGACGTGCCCATGCTGCATGTGATCGGCAAGCAGGATGCTCTTGTGCTGAGTGAGCGGAGTGAGGCCTTCATTCGTGTTTGTAAAAGCTCCAACATCCTCATGCACGAAGGGGGCCACGACATACCGAAGTCGGATCAAGACCGAAGCCAAATTGTCGAATTTGTGCGGACGAACGTGCGAAAGAACGACGACCAATGGAAGCAGATTCAAGCATCGATATGACCATCCACCACGTTGCATTGTCAACATGTTTCGGAACCGGTCTAGACATAGAACTCTTCAAACCAGCGACACTGTCTTGACTCAAGCCCTAAAAGTTTCGAATGGTGAACTGTGCAACTTTGCTGGCAACAACAGCCACAGCATCTTGGTAAGAGACAGTTTTGTCGTTTCTAGCACAGAAATTGACGTGTAGCAATCTTTAACATTCATCAGAGACAGCAGCCTTAGCACTACTGAGACATGTCTCGAGACTGTAGACCTCAACATCACGTAAGTACGCACGTCTCTCGCTGCTTTCCTTCTTGTTCCACGGGCATATTTCGACTTGCTCGCAACTTCTCCAGAACGGCCTGTCGTGCACATCTGGCACGGACTTCAGCACCTGGAGCTCACCAAGATACAACATGGCCCACGACAACAAAGATCTCGATCCTTGGGCGTACGCTCCACTCGGGCAGCCATCCGAGCTGCGTGACAACAAGCTTAGTGCCAAGCCATCATCAGGACTGCCTTTCCGCGACGGCGCCAAAGTTGCGGGATCACCATCATGGCCCTGGCGGGCGCCCAATTACAGCCGAAAACGCAAGCACCATGGCGCTCCTACGCCATCAGATATCGAGATGGGTCCTGTTCGTGCTTTGGATAGAAGGATTGAGGGCACTCTTGGCAAGGCGCATCGTGGGACTCCTCACAGCACTGCTGGAATTGAACACGTTACACCAGTATCGAGCCAACCTACGTCAAACCTCACCAAAAAGACGATCGACAAAGCGTCGATATCTGCTCCGGCGATGAACAGGTCTACTGCCAATTCACAACGCAAGTTAGTGGACATTGTGCCTGCTCCAGAGCTGAATAATGACCAGCGAAAGCCCAGACTCCTCGGGGTACTACAGGACATTGAGGGGGATGAGCACTGGCAACGACCTGAACTGATACCTGACCGCCCTCCACCCATACCGTATCCGACCAGAGCCAAGCCGATGTCCTCGCAACAAGAGCGTCCGCCTTCTACAGCTTGGACCACATCTAGCTGGAGCACCTGCAACTCCTCTGAAAGCATTGCTAGCACTCTTGTGGCAAAGCCTAAGCCATGCCGTATCAGCTATGATACAGCACCTTCCTATAACAAAATCCCAGCGCCAGGACTATCACACCTACGATTGGAAGTCTCACAAACGACTCTGCCGTCCTACGCACTGGATGACGGCAAACAGCGTCTTGATACCATACCAACCAAATCGAGCACCCTCTCGCCAAGTCGTGTCGAGAAGTTAGGAACGGAGGTGTCCTGTAGCGCCGTGGGACGATCGAATACCAACTCCAGCACTCTCCCGTTCGCTCGAAGAGTTCAATTGAAGCTTGATCGTCGAGACAGGAGGAAGGTCTTCTATGTGCTGCTGTTGGCTTTTGCAATGGCTTGTCTGCTGTGCGGGTCCATTGCTGCGCTTGCTGTTCATGGTCGTAAGGCGAATGGTGGTACACAGAGCCTGAACGATGGCTCTACTGGCCCAAGAGTGCTGGTGTCGCGACAGATTATGCACTGATGTGTTTGTTACTTATCAGTACCTTGATATTGCCTTTCTTCGTAGTCCATGGTATGAGGCGTGCCTGACCACACCTTCTCACTCTCACACATAGGCGATGCGCTTGATGCGCTCCTGGTTCTTGCCCGAAGAGTTGCGAACGATTTATTTGATGCATGTTTTTGCACGAGACAGCGCATTCGCACTTGAAGCAACGTTTAATGTTTGACTTCTCGAGCATAACATCTCTGCATACATATCGGCCCATGCGAAATCCCAAAAAGTTCATCGCGCTCGGGAAGTGGATGGTGATCATGTGTGTGACGACTGACCTGCAAGCTGACCAGCAGGTATTAGCTCATGTCACGGCGAGGGCATTTGTCGAGAACGCTGTACAGTCGAGGTTCACGCAAGGTAGCATGGTCAACGAAAGAGCTGCAGCTCTAAGTCATCAGGCTTCCGGATGCCGTCTTTGTCATCAACAAGGGCATTCTTCGTGTTTCCGTTGCGTGCTGCTAAGTTAGCGGAACTACTCTACTAAAGATGCGTTTGCACGCCCACCATTGCCGCCACTGCATGCCGAAAAGGGTCTTGATTCCTTGCCTTGCCCTAGGAGCTCTCCGAATCCGAAATTTGGCCTGGGATGTCGTGAATCGAAGTCGAACGATATCCACCGTATCTCGGTCACTTCGCGGTGATATACTATTCAGTAACATTGGCCCACTCGCTGCTGTATCAGATCGATTGAAAGCAGTCCAGATGTTCAGCAAGCCATGATTGTAGCATCTGCGAAGCGTCTCGAGTGGAGCATAATGTCAAGACTCGCCTGCTCGTCCATGGTAGCAACAGCAAAGATCGTGGTTGTTGATGCTAGGGCGTTGCAACCTGATCGACGAGCCTTTTTCGATGCCGACACTAATGCGCGCGGGACGGGCCGCCACATCATAGAGTGATTTCGACCAGCCAGCTTCTGCAAAAATCTTGCCATTGGCCGCCGGCGTGCCTGATATATCGCGATGAAGTCTCATGCTGGGCCTGTACATGTCGTCAGAGTTCGGTTCGGCTGTCTCAGCAGCAGACACCATGCTGCTGGAACCATCTGGCCGCGAAACAAGAGACTGCGAACCAGAGCTTGACCCTTGCAAAGAACGTGTTTGCGCTGCTGTGCGTCGTGTCTGGAACTCGGGCGAAGCCCTCTCACAGCTCCTTTGATATCTTGTCGACATCCACTCGCAGCCAAGACAGGCATGGTGTCGTTACAGCTGTGGAGATATCGACGAATTTGTCGCGCTATCACGCGCTTTACGGACCTTTCCTGCCGCGACCCACTCGAAGCACGCATATCGGACCCATATCTCTACATGAGTATAGTATAGCAGATGGTCCGACCACACTGAATACTACGGAGACGACGAGCTCTGCGACCCGCGTGCCCGCCAGAGTTGTATTGAGAAGATGGGGCTCGCCACGGGCCTCCATTTGCACGTTATGCGACGCCCCGCGACTCCAGCCGGCCGTGTTACGGCGGTAAGTGGTCGTTCCTAAAGGCATAAGAAGGTCGCGTGGTGCCCGTTCACCCTTTCATTCACTCCCATCCTCTCCCAGCAGCCTTACCTATCGTTCTGCTCACCGACCATGCCATTCCTCAAGCATACGGAGCGGGAGGCTCAGCATGCCAATCAGCTGGAGATGACGGACTCACCTCCCGTCACGGAGGGCAAGGTGACCTTCTGGGCTGTCTTCCTGGGACTGGTCGCCAGTATCGGTGGCTTCATGTAAGTGGTTCCACTCAGGCACCATTCCAGCCTCGGAACTGACTTGCCATTCAAGGTTCGGCTACGTCTCTGGTCAAATCTCAGGTTTCTTCCAGATGGAAGACTACGCCAGACGCTTTGGCTCACTTCAATCCGACGGCTCATACACCTTCTCGGCAGCACGCCAAGGTACCATTACTGGTTTACTCTGCATTGGCTGTCTGCTCGGCGCACTCATCTCCGGCAAGCTCGCGGACGTCATCGGACGAAAGTTCTCCATTTCCGCGTCAGCCTTCTTCTGCTGCATCGGCACCGTCATTGAGATCTCCTCAGAATATGCCTGGTACCAGTTCGCTATCGGTCGTCTGGTTAACGGCCTCGGTATTGGTGCCCTCTCTGTACTCGTGCCGATGTACCAGAGTGAGAGCTCACCCTCACGGATCCGTGGTGTGCTGGTCTCTTCGTACCAGCTGTTCATTACCCTCGGTATCTGGACTGCTGAAATGGTGTGTTACGGCACCCACGAGAAGACCAACAGTGCTTCATGGCGCATTCCGAACGGTCTATCGTTCCTGTGGGCCCTCATCCTTGGTGCTGGCATCCTCTTTCTCCCGGAGTCTCCTCGCTTTGCTTACCGAATCGGCCATGAGGATGAGGCTCGTAACACTATCGCTAGACTTGCTGGCCTAGCACCCGATTCTCGCGAAGTCAACATGCAGATCAACGACATCCGTGTCAAGCTCGAAGAAGAGAGATCAGGAGCCGATGCTAAGTGGCACGAGATCTTCACCGGACCACGCATGCTCTACCGCACAATTCTTGGCATCGTGCTCCAAGCCGGTCAACAGCTTACTGGCGCCAACTTCTTCTTCTATTACGGTACTACCATCTTCCAAAGCGTCGGGCTTAAGGACAGCTATGTCACTCAGATCATCCTCGGAACTGTCAACGTCGTGTGCACCTTCGGTGGGCTATACGTTGTCCAGAAGTGCGGTCGCCGCAACGCCCTGATGGCAGGTGCCGCCTGGATGTTCATGTGCTTCATGGTCTACTCCTTCGTTGGCCACTACCCACTCCAGCAAAACGGTAGTGCCGCGGCCGGCAACGTCCTGATCGTCTTTTCTTGCCTTTTCATCGCCGCATTCGCCGCAACCTGGGGACCGATCGTTTGGGCCGTGGTCGGAGAGATGTACCCGAGCAAATACCGTGCTCCATGCATGGCTCTTGCCACATCTTCCAACTGGCTGTGGAACTTTTTGATCTCATTCTTCACGCGATTCATCACGGATGCCATCGACTACCTGTACGGCCTCGTCTTCGGTGCATGCTGTCTTGCTCTGTTCTTCATCGTGTTCTTCTTCGTCATCGAGAGCAAGGACAGGTCGCTGGAGGAGATCGACACAATGTATATGCTCGGAGTCAACCCCATCACCAGCGCGAAGTGGGATGGCAGCAAGGTTCCGAAAGATGAGCGCAGCGCAGAGACCAGCGGCAGGAATAGCAGTGATGCTGCAGCGGTGGAAAGGCATGCCGCAATGGAGCGGGTGCCCACCAAAACGATTGAAGAGTAATGCAGGTTATGATGTTACGGGAAGGAGTTTTCAGCAAGTAGGACGTACCATGAGCGCAGAAGTCTCTACAATGTATAATCTTTGCCTTTTCGCCTGACTTGCAAAGCTCTCACCAAGAAAGCCTACCACGAACTCTTCGCCAAGACTGCGTTGAAGACTGTTGTGGTTCCATACGTATCGAGTCTAGCCAGGATACGCCTCTTCACTTCTTTTGTGACGTACAATTACCCAACGAGTACTAACTACTGGCCCTACCACCATACCAATGATGTGGTTTGGACAGCGAGGTGTACTCGGTAGGAAAACAGCAGGATCCCGGCCCTTCACAAACTCCGAGTGAGCAAAGGCTGACATCATGACTTTTCCCACACGTCGACGAGCATTGACGCGCGACGCCCTCGCTTTAGGTAGTTCTATCGCGTTCTTGTACAAGAACGTCGCGCTCGAGCACAGGCAACGTACAGTTGTATCACCCACTACTTCCCACCCGAGGCCTCCACCACCACCACCACCACCACCACCACCACCATCTCTTTCACTCACCACACGCACCACTATCGTGACTAGGCACAGCACGGTCCTTCGGAGTCTTGGCAATCAGCTCCAGCAACTCGTCAGGTATAATAGCCTCCTTAGCATAGACCATCATTATCATCATTATTGTTATCATCATTATCATCATCATCATCATCACCATCACCATCACCATCATGCTAACGCGAACCGCAGAAACTATGGGCGTCTCTCTGAGCACAGCGCGCTACCTCGCGCCCGCTTCTTTTCTCTACGACTTTGCCGCCCAGCAATATGGCATGATGAGCTCACCGAACATGAAGGACATCCACGACAGAAACTTATCCTTTTTCAGCCCGCAGCCATTCTTCATAGCGGGCTTCTTCTTCCCACAACAGCTCTTCCAACTGGCATGGCTGTACAAGCTCTGGAAGCTCGACCCAAAGAAGCCTGCGGAAAAGAAGGAACTGGATGAAATCGTCCGCTTTGTGCCTTACTACGCCCTCGGCAACGTGTGCATTGGCACCTGGATGTTCTTCTGGAACAGCGAGAACCTCAAGACTGCAAACATCTTCGTCGTCGTCAACACACTCGCCCAACTGTGGTACGTCTTCACACAGCTGGAGCCGATGAACACAAAATCTTGGGGCAGCATCCTCACGCACGTTGTCTCGAAAACCTTTGCCGGTATCGGGATACTCGATATCCTCCACAACACCAGTGTAGGCTGGTACAAGAACGCCCTGCCAAGCAATGGCCTGAAAGTGGCGACTGGACTTGGTTTCGGCTTGCTTGGTGCATGCAGTGATTGGATTCTTGGTGGATGCTTGGTATATGACCTGATCGCGCTGAGCGTAGGTCAGGCATCCTACGATCAGGATTGGAGCAGAGTGTTGGGTGGCCTTGCTGTTGGAACAGGTGCGGTCGTGGGATTGAAAAACTATTTCAAGTAGGTGAGCCCTGTGCGCTCTACAGTACTCCTGAGATCGACAGCTATATCTTCCGGACATCTCTGACCAAACCCCTTTCAGGCCTCCTTATGTGTCGAAGACCGATTATGCCACCGTCGCCCAAGATGACATCGATGATCGTGCATGAGCAGAGTTTCGCCGGAATGATTTGCAAAACAAGCGAAACTGAACTGTAATGTACGTAATATACCCTTGTAAACCATTCTCTTCTTGTTACTGCGGGCATAATTCCAGGCAATGTGCACATGGCAGCCTTTATGGAACAGAAGCCTCTGTCTCGTCCTTGCAACGGACACCAACACTTATGTCCTAATACTCTCACAAACCTACAGGAGAAGCGACTGCCAGTGATCAAATATGGACGCACACACCTTTCTCTCACGCTATCGGGTTCGACACGTCCTGAGCGGGCGTGCAGTTGCCGTTGACATTGAGTTTAGTACTCCAAGGATCCGTCCACCCACGTGGTCTTGGCAGCGTGGTGTCCATCGACTTTCTGTGCTTTCACTGCCACTCCCCACTGACCTGTACATCATCACGACCTTTGTTTATCAAAACAGCTTCATGAGACAGCTCAATTCGGCAATGGTACTCTCCACCTTTCAATCTCCTCCCTATACCGCTTCGGCCACACTCCATTCTTCCCAGGAGCCAGTATACCCTTTGGGTCTACAGCGTCCTTGATCGTCTCATTAAGCCTCATGTTGATATTACCATTGAAGCTATACGTTCCGGCGACCTGATCCATGAACGCAAGATGAGTCCTGTACTCACCCCAGCCATTCGCCGCCGCTTCGTCAATCATCTCCTTGATGCAAAGATGTGCTCTTCTGCGACTGTCAGGATTCTGGCGATCGTAGACCACTTCTACGATATGGTGCATCTCCCGCAAGCCGATGATAAACGTGCCGATGAAGTCGAAGCCGTACTTGTTGTTGAGTCTTCGCGTCATTTGGTACTGCTTGATAGCATCTTCACCTGTGACTGGCGCGATGGGAGAGAAGGCAGCATGCGAGCCGTTCGGAAGCCAGTCGACCCAGCTGAGCTCATCGACAGATGGAATACCTTGGAGGGTATTATGCCTCGTCTGCGCCACACTGTTCTGGGGCATATCCTGTGGCAGATGGAATTTCGAGCCAGGCACCTGCAAGAAGCTGTTTTTGATAACCCCGAGCATAGCTTCTCGAATAGGAGGTGGACCGTACACAGCTCCGTAGAAGTTCCAGCGCCCAAGACCATGCTTTGCCGCGAGCTGATCTAGTTCTTCGTCGTTCAACGGTTCGTGTGGTGCCTTGTCCGGAAAGTAATCTTTCTATACTGATATTAGTATGCTTAGAATAATGCGTGAAGAGGGTGTGGGGTACTCACCTTCGTGCCCATCACTGCAGCATCTAGAGTAATATTCCTCAAGGTGGGAACGTTCTGTAAGATCATGCCGACCCTGAGAGGCCTGATAATCTCACATACTTGTCGAATGTCGTCGTCCTTTGGGAAGGTGATGACATAGGACTGATAACCGCCAGGGTTTGTCATGAGCCAGATGCCCATCTTGGTACAGATACCTGCAGAGGTCAGCCCTTGCAATGGAACTCAGGCGTGTGACTTACCCAGCGACGCCTGCGAGAAGCTACCATCATTGTAAGGACCAAAGCCATAATTGAACAGTTGCCAGCTCTCGTTCGGTTCCTGCTCATGGGGCGGCTTGTTGGTATCTGCTTTTGGGTTAGGAAGGCCGCCCATGCCAGTACGCAGGAGCTCTCCGTCTGGCAAGACCACTTCCATGCCACAATGCATCATCCAGTGGTCTCCGTATGGAGTGTACCCCACGCCTCGTTCGATCGTGTTCCCGAGTATACTGCCGCCGCCCAAGTCAGGACAGTCCAGCCATATGCGATCACGAAGTCCGTTGTCCACAAGATACTGGTCTGGTAAATACGTGAGCCAAGCTGATAGATGCTGTTCCTTCCGTTGCACTTACGAAGGTCGAAGAAAGTAACTCCCGGCTCAACCAAAGCATAAGCCCCGTCCACATCAACTTTCAGAATCTTGTTCATTCTTCGTCCCATATCTATACCCACGCTTCCTGTTGAAACAGTCAGCTTGGCTATAGCCATTGCAATTGTTCTCGTGTACCCGGTACTCGAGGAGCAGCGCCACCATAGCCTAGATTGCGTCCAACACTGAACGGCCAAATCGGTATTTCAAAGTCGTTTGCCAGACGTGCTAGTGCTTGTACTTCTGGAACATCCTTGGGAGCCACGACTGCCGAGCAAACGAAGTAGTCCTTATCAAGCATGAAGAACATGTCCGAAGCCTTGCTCGGCTTGAGGTAGTCATATCGATCCAGCTCTGCCGTCTTCGAAATAACGGTAACATTCTCTTTCCCCACAAGCTCCGACACCTTCCTAATATATTGCTGAAACTTCACAGCATCTGTGTCAGGAGGCAGGCACAGTGGCTCTACGTCTTGCTCAGGTGCAGATCCACTTGGGGCTCTATAGGCTTCCGGCGACGTCTTGCCACCCGCGGTCTGTTCTGGTGTGAAATGCGGCATTGTATGTATCGTGAGGAGACATCGTCTACGAATGTCGCACAGCTCGTCTTATTATACTGACCTGTACGAAGAACGCTAGCACGATCAGCCAACCCAGACCGAATACCAAAGCGGGGTTCTCCAATTTCTCCAGATATTGCAAAAACTCAGAGTCCCCAGGTGGCACCCCTGATAGGCTATTCAGTCACGAGAGAGGTGGATTAGATGTTCTTGCAATATCTCCACATACGTAGTGCCACGGTTTAAGGGAGCTGAGATGACATATCGAGCTCGGTAGTGCAATCGGCAGTTCTCTAAACTGCAGAAGTTGCTGTGTGCAGGCATGGCTTGTACTGGATACATATCATGTCCTTGAAGATGATGTCGCCAAGTGCGTTGTTGCCTTGCGGTACATCATACCGAGCTTTGCCCTGTGCAGCCGCTGAGACTTGGACAACAACCAGAGATCGTAACTTTCGGCAGTTGCAACAATACCTGTCATGGTTCAGATCTGGAATTCACGCAGGTACAGCATCGTGCAGCGGCGAACGTCTTGAATAGCTCCCACTAGCGGCGAAATGCAACTGTGAATGCCTCTTTGACACCGGTTGCCACCTAGTGCTCGGTGAAGATGAGGACGCACGATGACTGAACATTCAGTGGCTATACAACTTAAGCGTGGAGGCGAGAACAGAACTGAAGGCAACACGAGCAAAGCTACGGTAGGAGGTGACGGTTGAGCTTGGGCCTCATGTTGAGCCGTCCGCTCCAGCAGCAAGGTTGACGAGTAAGCTCCCACATTTGCTTCCTATGTAATATGCTTCCGGCATGAAGGTTGTACAGCCTGCCGCTCTCAGAAGCATGCGCGAAAGTCATTTCAAGGGTCCCTATTTTGATCATTGTCATCTACGCTCTTAAGTAGTCATACAGGTTTCTGGTTTCGTGTCATCGTTTAGAGCTCGCTCTTAGCATCCTCCTCAGTCTCTTCGACTTGAAATTTCTTTAAGATGTTACTCCGTGTAGTCAAGTCATCCAACTTCTCCGGTGTTAGGTTGCCCTTGGAGATCAAGTTTTGCAGGCGTGTGAGCTCCTTCTCAACGTAGCCCTTGTTCTCCTGCAGCTTTTGCCCGACCTTGGTGTAGTACTCTGCGTACTTGTCTTTGAGAGCGCCCGCCTGCTTGTAGAATTCGGCATAGGCCTTTTCGCCACCAGTCTGAAGCGTGCTAACAACAGAATCGAGGGAAGGAATGACCCCCGCGAGGTTGTTGAGCGTACCGCCCGGAGCGCGGAAAGTGCCAGCCTTCTCATTGAGGAAAGTGACGAGGTCGTTCTCGGAGCGGCCGCCGCTGTAGTCCTCACCCTTGAGGTCGCCCTTCTTGAAGAACTTGATGGTTGGGTATGACTTGACACCGAACCGCTCGGCAGTGGCTTTAGCGTTGGGCGACTCGGCATCGATGTTGGCGATGATGACGCCTTCCTCAGAAGCGAAGTCGGTAGCGACCTTCTCCCAGGTTGGCTTGAGGTTCTTGCAGTCTGTCAGAGCAATGTTAGCATGTGATGATACCGCATTCCTGTGTAGTGTCAACTCACGTCCGCACCATGGTGCAGTGAATGCAACAATAGCGTCCTTGCCCTCTACCTCGCTGTCGAAGGTGGAGTCGGTCAAAGAGAGGACCGACGAGGCTGGCTTCTTGGCTGCCTTTGGCTTCACACCAGTCTTCTCAGTGATAAATGCTGTCAAACTCTCGAGATCCCGTCCGCTCTTGTAGTCCTGTGGCTCTGACTTGGCTCCATCACCAGGGAACCACTTCAAGGTTGGGAAGCCCGAGATGCCATACTTCTTGCCAAGCTCTTTCTCCGCGTCTGCATCGACTTTTGCGATGGTGACCTTGTCCTTTGCAAATTCGAAGCTAGCGGCCAGCTCATCGTAGACGGGGGCGAGGTTCTTGCAGTGGCCACACCACGGGGCAAAGAACTCAACAAGCGCTGGTTTGCCAGAGTTGGTGACAATCGAGTCGAAGTTCTTGGGCGTAAGGTCGATGACCGCTGACGCTGATACGCTTGCAACAGCGAGTGCCGCGGTGAAGAGTTTGGAGAACATGTTGTGTTATGTGCTTGTTGTGCAATGGACCTTTTTTGCAATTGCAAGGTGTTCGTCGAAGAAGATGTGCAGCAGGGACAACTACAGTACGTGGATCATTGCCAGGGTCTCGCTTACAAAACCCGTGCGAGTCTTGCCAGCTGTTGTGTATTCTTCCATTCATCGCCACTCCCGGAACACATGTCAATGACTGGATTCGGCACACACCATCAAGCTGCTACATCGCACGGCACCTATTCACATGGCAACCACCAAGTGCTACGCGACCATAGCGCAAGCTCTTGTCTACCGCCCTCTGGCGGCTGCTGGATGTCGATACGCAGCCGTCGGAATGTATTGGATGGTCTACTCTTACCAAAGCAACACTGCTGTCATTCAGGCGTCGCCACCGACCGTGACCATGATACTTTCACTGCGAATGTTGGTCGGCCCGTGACACTCACCGACAAGCGCATAAACATTACGAAGCTTAGCGATATCGTTGAAACGTCAACCAGCGAGACCATGTTCTTGATCCTGTGCTGTTGCCGGTCGTGGATGGCACAAGTGAGCATTCCTTACGTACTCGTTCTATCATGCGATTAACTCACAGCTGGACGTTCTGCATGCTCGACTGCCGAGTTCGAGAATGGCATTCATGTGAGTTGTGGGTGCATAAGGCGATGAATACGAAATACGGATTGTACACAGGACTCGACTCATGATCTCGCATAGTTCAAATGTGCGATGATCGCCTTCAGCCTTTGTCGTCAAGATCCAAATCTGGCCGTGCTAATATCCTTTGTTCTGTGGCAGCATCGCAAGGGCGATCCAATTGGTACCATGGGGCAATACACTCGGCAGACGGTCTTCGCGCTCTTTTCCAAGTTAAGAACACTCACAGGCATCGTCTTGCAGGCAAAAAGACTACACTGGCCTTGGCGCACTTGCACATGCCCCCAATGGCTTGCAGTGACGAGTAATCCAAGGCACCAGGCCTGTAACTCAAATCAACACGAATTTGCTAAGGCTGTGTCGAATATATCACTTGGGTGCTATTCAGGGACTGAGTGACCAACGGGATGCCGACGACACGTGGCTGCAGAGCATTGCTGCGATACCCGCCATGTTTTCGAGGCTGCATACCGGAAGTCCTTGCGAAACCTGCGAAGATAACTTTGGCTTTACGGCGCACAATAGGCGCTCTAGATCTAGGACGCGAAGTCAAGCCAAACATGATTGTAGTGCGTGCGGACCGAGAGCTTGCAGGCGGAGGTGCATGGGTCTTTCCGAGCTTTGTCGCGAGCACCTTGGGAACAATCCCCTTCCAATTCCAAGCTAATGTTCTGTAACCACAGTGGAATCCTCGAACACAATGCAAAAATCTCCACGAAACGCAATTGCGGCTGCACACCTCTATAATCCGCTATCATTGTGGCTGTCCCTAAAGCAGAACAGGTGCTACTCCTGCTCGAGGCACACATCGCGCATACACCTTGGATAATGTCATCCTCGGGCTCATTGATGGTGAAGACAAGTAACGTGCCACCTTCAGGTCCGGTAGACTTGTAAAAGATCAAAGAGATACTTACAAGCATGCCAGACCAAACGATTGTCAAGTCGTTAACAAGTCGGGGCGCAGAGGTCTTGTACTGCGAGTAACGCGGTTTCTGACACAAGGCTGTTCGCAGCACATTCTGAGATTTGTGCTGGGAACAATGACCGATCTTCGAGACCGATCTCGCGAGGTCTGCTTGTCCGAAATCAAGAACTGGAGCCTGGACAAGCTCCGTTAAGGGGTATCCTGGATCTGTGTGTGACTCGTCGATCATAGAGTCGCAGCGTCTTCAGGCGCTTCGTGGCAGTCTCATGCTTCAGGTAAGTGGTCTAGGCCCACGGCGCTTGATGGACAGATTGTGGAGGCGGTACACGGCCAGATTATCATTCAATATGGATGGATAGCAATGCCAACTCGTCCGAATAGCTTGGACCGTTCTCGAGGCCTGTCGAGAATGGATATGGACAGTCTGGGCGAACGGCGGAAGCCTGTCCATGTCCTATCATCAGCCGTCGGCCACCTTGCCTGTGCTGCGGAGCTGTATCGTGACACATGCTGTTCGGCAATTGTAGCTTGCAGAGCTGTGTATGATGAATGACTGTTACCTTCACATGCCGGTGCTGCGCATTGAGGCGAAGTTCGAAACGATTTGCAAAACTGTTAACATGGGAGCTGCGGAGCCGCAGAGGAAGTATTGTACGAAGCTGACTGAAGCGAGTATCGATGCTGGGCATTGGGTTGCTCAGGAGGAGCCTGTCAAGGTCAACGGAGTGCTTGCTGGTTTGCTCTTTGAGGACCTGCCACGGCTATGGCGTGGTGCTGGGGCAATGAGCGCTTTGTGAAGGCGAAGGCATAAGAATGATGGTTCGATAGACGTAAGGGCACATCCAGCTGCGCCACAGGAAGAATCCCGTAGGCTCCGATACTAGCGCCACAGGTGCATGCGCATCCGCCACACAACGCGTCATGGCATCATGAAGCACAAAGATTAGATCAAATCTCACTCAAGGCGCCAACATCGCACAAAGACCTACCACGTACCTGACATACTCTCCGGCATCCTTTTTGTCACACATATCACCATGGCCGACAACTTTGCGCCACCACCAGGCCCACCACCTCCAAAAGTGCCGGAGTAAGCAACACCACGACCCCGCGATACAGCAGAACACTTGGCTAACAATTCCCAGAGGATGGAAAGCAGTGTGGAACAACCAGTATTCCGAATGGTTTTACGTGAACACGCATACAAAAGCCTCACAATGGGAGAAACCAACAGAGCCAGTATACGCCGTACCCTCCGGAGGTCCTCCAGGCTACGACCACTCTCAAACTCGACCCGTCGGTGCTGAAAAGAGTGGTCAGCTAGGCAGCAATAATCCCTTTGACGGAGCTTCGCAACACACCACCGAGAGCGATGAAGCCTACGCTCGCAGACTACAACAAGAGGAGGAGGATCGCGCAAGAGCAGGGTCATCGAATCGTGGCGCGAGCGATAGTTACTATGGACAACAGCAGCAATCGCAACCTTATGGTCAGAGCTCGCCTAGTCCTTATGGTCAGAGCTCGCCTAGTCCTTATGGGCAGCAAGCGTATGGACAGCAACCTCTCGGGCAAGACCAAGATCGAGGCAAGAAAGGCGGATTGCTCGGCAAGGTGATGGGCAAGCTTGGTGGTTCGTCCAGCAAGCCGCAAGGATACGGAGGAGGATACCCGCCACAACAGCAAGGGTATGGGGGATACCCTCAGCAGTATCCGCCGCAGCAAGGGTTTGGAGGATATCCGAACCAGCAGTACGGTGGAGGCATGATGCAGCCGCAGCGTAGGACGGGCGGAGGCATGGGTGCTGGCGGCGGCGCGCTACTCGGAGCCGGTGCTGGTTTGGTAAGTTCTTGAAGAGGCCTGTTTCGAATCCGCCACTGACGGTTCTTGTTGATAGGTTGGTGGAGCCTTGCTAATGGATGCTATCGATGATCATGATGAGCATGAATACCAAGAGGGCTACCAGGACGGGCAGCAGGATGACGGTGGTGACTTTGGCGGCGATGATGGTGGTGGAGACTTCTAGGGCTCATGCCGTGCGCCAGAGTTGTCATATGCGTATCGATGGAAATCGAGCCGCGTATATATGGAGGAGATATGCAATGATACGAACCATGCAGTTTATCGAGCGATGTGTTACGGCGGGACGAGTATATTGAATGACAGTTCGTAATCGATCCGTGGATCCTACCCTGAGTGTCTGCGTGTGTCCTCCGTTGATGAGCTGCATTATTAGCGTAATACGTTCACGGCTCGACAGCAATCTTGGCAGTTTCGGTCCCGCTTCGAGTGGAGCAACACGGATCTCGCATCTACAATCACGACTTTAACACTTTCACGACACTCACCATTCTCGAAACCCAACCAACCGCATCCTTCCCACATAATCTACACATCGGTTGGATCTTACTGCGCCACCGCCAATATGTCCAACCCGCGCATCGAAGAGGTCAGCGATGATGAAGACCTCATAGACGACCCCGAAGAGATGGACCTCGACGCCTTCGACTTTGCCAAACCCCAAGGGAAATCACTCAGTCATGCAGACTCCAGCTCAGCAAACCCCGCCGGCATGATGGAAGCGCTCCTCCAAGGTCAATCCCAGCAAGCAGGCTCGAATAACACTCAACTCCCACGCATGCCCCAAATGAACAATCAAGACATGCAGCGCTTGCAGCGCGAACAGCAAGAACGCAGCAAAAATTTCCAATGCGTCTACCCCGTTTACTTTGACAGCACGCGATCGCGTGAGCAGGGGAGGAGAGTTAGGAAGGAGGATGCAGTACCTAACCCGCTGGCCAGCGAGATTTGTGCAGGGCTGGCAACGATTGGGAATGAGTTGAATATTGGGTTGCAGGTTGTGTTCGAACCTCAGAAGACGCATCCGAAGGATTGGGCAAATCCGGGGAGGGTGAAGGTGCTAGTTAAAGAAGCGGGGAGGGCGGTCAATGGGGGGATCAAGAATAGTGAGTTGTTCCCTTTCCTTGGGTGTAGAATGGTCTGCTAGAGCAAGAGGAGTGTTCCGGCGGCACAAAGAGAACAAGCTACGGCTTCCTTGACCAGCATACTCCATAAGAATGTGGACCAGCTAACAGCCATCCTCGCAGAACACCACCTCTACAAACTCATTTCCGCCTACCTCAAGTCCAACCCCACGACCGAGCAGACACCCTTCAGACAAGGCATGCAAGGGCTGGTGCAAGGCATGCCCATGCCCAAAGGCAACAAGATACCACCACCGGCCATCCCACGCGGCTCAAAGATCGGCACAATCCTACCTCTCCATTCGCCCGCCCTTTCAGGCGGCGGCGTCAACGAGAATTTCATGGCCGATATGATGAAGGAAATGGGCGGCCAATTACCACCTGGAATGGCAGGCATGGCAGCAAGCAACGACGGGAAGAAAGTCAAGGACAAGAAAAAGAAATGAAGTCCTTCTGCATGTCAACGTTCAAGTCCATTCCATATGAACAAGCCACTTGAGAGACAAAGCTGTGATCCGGTGACGGTTCAGTACCTCTACCTTCAGAGCGGGATGCCGCGATCGAGAACGACAACAAAATCAAACTCGAAGAAGCGGTCAAGACGTGTTCGCCCGCGTGTCGCCATATCTCGCTGTCACGAGCGTTTGTGCCTTCCCAAAGGGGAACGGAGCTTTCATACTCGTTGCCGAGAGCCCGATTAGTGGACACTGCAATGCCGGACCGAGACGACGAGGTGCGACCGCGCTCATCGTGACAGCTGCCAAAAAACATGTCCACATCACATGATCGCTCGCAGTTATATCAGCATGATACGTACCCGCAATTCGGGAGAGCACTTTCGTTCGGCTAGCGACCTCCAATCAGTCAGTACTAGATCCCTCGGTTGTCTGGATCTGATAAGACCGGAGGTTAGCCACGTGGAAAACGTTTCATCGCAGGAAAGCATATTCTGAAGAAGCCGACAGCACATGTTTGGCGTTGAAGTATATGTCAAACTTTGACAGCGCACCGGTCGGTACTTGTATGCACCTGGGCAGTCCCGGACGGAGTATGGGTGATCTGTGAGAGATATGTAATGCGCCGTTCCTGCAGGATCGCGAGCTTAAGTGTGCTATGCTGTCATGAATACGAACCTCGATTGCCAGGGCACGCGCGCACAAGGGATTGCAGGTCATGATTCATTGTAGTATTGAGACACTCTACCGTATACGCATGCCGATAGTGCCGCTGTTATAGTCATGACACGTTGTGGTATGCTCCGTGGTATGCTCCGTGGTATGCTGAGAAGAGCAATGCGATCAATTAAAAATCGTCGTTGTAGCCTCCGTCGTGTATATCGTGAAGCTCACTTTGCGGGTATTCGTGTAAGCTAAGAAGAGCAATGTGGTCAAACGCCGATGTGGAACCTCCTTCATACATGCTGTGAAGTCGCTTCAACGGGAATGATGCAAATCAAGAAGAGGTTGTGCATGCACTGGGTACCCAGTACTCCATGATTTTCCCTCCAGAGGGAACAGTCCAAGTATAGAGTGAGCTCCAAATATCACAATTTTGGACTAGAGCTAGGATTGTCTTGCCTGGAAGGTCTTGCGGATTCCGTCAAGCTGCTTCTGCTGCGCAGCAGAGCATCCAGTTGTGCCAGCGAGAATCAACCACTCCTTGTGGTTGTGGAGAAAGTAGAGCCGAATCACGGTTGCCACGGTATCCACGATCTGTCGGATCTCGTCTGCTGTGATGTTGTACGCTGGGGCAATGAGAACGTGGTCACCGCTATGGCCATCGACACTTCCTGTTCCAGGGTAAAGGCTGATATTGTGAGGGTGCTGCATGCCTGTTGCAATATCTTTAGTGCCGTGCCAATCGTGAGTGACGGGAGAAGCGGACTTACCGAGCTCGTGAATGCCCATGGCAATACCTTGAGCAGGGTTGAAGGCTTGCTTGCTGATTTTGTTTTGAACGAACTCGATGCCCCAGAAGAGTCCCTTGCCACGAACATCGCCAACTGCTGGGTGGACAGAAAGCTGCTCGTGAAGCAGACGACCAAGAAGGGCTCCTTGCTTACGCACGTTCGTGACAAGATCGTCCTGCTGTATGATGCGTTGAACCTGCAACGCCGCTTTACAGGCAAGTGGGTGTCCTTGATATGTCTGACCATGGCTAAATGCTCCAGTGCCATGTTCGAGGACGTCCACTACTCGGCGGCCCGCGAGCATCGCGGCAACTGGCATGTAGCCACCTCCTAGACCTTTGCCCATAGTCATGATGTCTGGAACTACGCCAATGAGTGGATCTTGCCATGCGTGTAGGGGTCTGGGGTATCGTTGAGACGGAGCAGGACCCACACGACCACATCCAGACATGACCTCATCGAGGATTAGGAGAGCACCATACTTGTCGCATACTCGTCGAACGACCGTAAAGTAGCCAGGCGAAGGAGGCACACAGCCTTGAAAAATGTCAGCTAAGTAGGCTTGGGGTAGCACTGGTCATCTGAGATAACGTTTACTCACCCAGCGCGGCGCCAACCACAGGCTCAGCAATGAAGGCAGCGACTTTGGTTGGACCGATAGCCTGAAACTCCGCCTCCAGCTCAGCCTCCAGTCGTCTGACGTAGTCCGCTTCGTTGTCGATGACACTTGTCAAACCCCTGTAGACATAACAAGGACTAACCCTGCTGGTATTGATGCTCAGGATAGGCTCAAAGATGGCCCGACGAGCAACATGACCGCCAGCAGCCAGCGCACCGAGCGTGGTCCCATGATAGCTCTGCTGGCGGGAGATGAAGTGGACACGTTCAGGCTCGGGGTGAGTCTTCTCGAGGTGATATTGCCGCGCCATTTTCAGAGCCGACTCCATTGCTTCACTGCCGCTGCTGGCAATGTAGACCCTCGCCATGTCGCCATTCGTGCTTTCGATAAGTGTCTGCGCAAGTTCCTCGGCCGCACTGGTCGCGTAGAAGAGCGAGCAACAGTATGAGACTTCACTCATTTGCTGTAGGAGCGCCTCCTGCACACTGCTTGAAGTCAGCCGACGGCTCCACGTAACGGTAAGCCGCAACCTCGCACCGAATGTCGCCGTGTCCGAGACATGCCACTGCAGCGCCGCCAGTGGCGTCAAGGATCGTTTGGCCATTGCTGAGGTGTAGATAATTGCCCCGCGCGGAAACCACGCGTAGAGGGTCGTGGTGCAGTGAACGATGCAAGACCGCCGACTTGCTGTGTCCGTAGGCAGCATCTTCTTTCCCGGTCTCCTGCACAATGTTGCCATCTTTAACCAGAAGCACAGAAGGTGACATGATGAGCAGAAGGTGAGGAAGTTGTGTTAGGATCGGACCGACAAGAAAGCCACATGGAAGTGACTGTGACGGGGAAGGGACGGGCGAGGAGGGTTTGCGGTGCAGGTATAAGAACGAGAGACTGGTTTGGGCGTGAAGTAGTCGGTGAGGTACCAATCACTGTCGAATGTGAGCGTACACGATCCACATGTATCGATGAGAAGGCCGTCACCTGACCGCGCCTCGTCCATCGCGTCGTCGCTTCTTCTCGCGCTTGGCTCGACGGGTCTTGTCATGGGTCAATAAGAAGATCCTGTGCAAGTGCGGGAGCTGCAAGTTGGTATCGACAAAGTCTACTTGGCACTAGGAAACCCTAGCTTCGGCCCGGATCAGCACGGGTTCGGGAAGCCGATACTGTGCAGGTGGCTTCCGAGTAGTGTAGACCCGGCCCGAGCTGCTACATATGAGATCCACTGCACTCTGAGAAAGTCTCAGCTGCAGATGTGTTGGGCTTTGCGATTCGCGACACTGTGGCCATGCGACGGCTTTGTAGCCTTGGCCGAGCCGCGGGTATGTTGGGTTGTGACGCTTCCACTGACATGAAGTCTGGCCCGGCAACCTCCAGCGCCTCTTGGTCACGGCACAGATCAAATGCATACACTTGTTGGCCGGATTTCCGTTACGATGTCCCGTCCTATCGACGCGTTCCCAGTTGGCTGGCACTACACGAACCTTATAATGTTTGGTTCCACAGCTTGGTGGGTTACACAGCAGCGAGAGCGACTACGTACTACGGTCCGGGTTGCACCCAAGAATGGAAGGCGTCGAGGCGACACGGAGCTGACTCCACCTAGACCAGTATTCCACCACCAGAGAGATTCACACGAATTTCCGCCAAAAAGGCCATAAGCTGTATGCCGAAATCACGGTTGAAGGGTCTGTGGGGCTGATCAATGTCCTAAAGTGCAACTAATGGCGACTTTCTCTTACTCGAACATGTCAGGAGAGTTTGATCTCTGCACAATTCGATTGTGTTGTGCGCCCTTTTTGGAATGTTCACTGTAGTCCTGCCGGCAGACGGAGTCGATGTATGCACGGCCAAGTGCATGATGGAGCCTGCACATATCGACTGAGCTTCTACACGAGAACATGCCCGCCGTTCTGCTTCTAGCGACGTGCAGTCTGCGACTACAGCAGGTAGACAGCTGCATTGCAGAAGCAAGGCGAAAGTGTCCGCTGTTCGACCAACGATAGGGTGAAGCCCTTGGTGGCTCTCCTGCTTCCTGCCCATTATATTGCCATCATCATCTTGTCGGAGCTGAATGTTCGTGGACCCTGCTTGAATGCAGGAAGGGCCGTTCCTGTTTCGCTCATTCAAGAGCTACCATCCCTGCTGACACTAGACACCGACAGCTCTTGAGCCGCAGATACGTAGCATGTCGCCTGATTGGTCCGTCATCTCAGGTTCCGTCATGCTGTAATTCTTCGACTTGAGCTATTATGACTTGCACAACGATCTCATCCCTTAGGCATCCTCTTAGGCGTTTCCAGGCTTAATTTCTGCGTACAGCTTACCCGCTTCACTGTGCCTGCCACACGCTGTGTGACAGCGACCTTCGACGCTCATATCGCCTGGTAGGATGGCGTTAGCCTTTAAAGTCCTCGTATAATTCCGCAAAGTCGTAGCGCTTGTTTGGCGAGATCGACGAAATATAGTGTGCGGTGAGCAAGATCGGCCCTGCAGTAGCGAAGATCAAGGCACGTCCTTCAGCTCTGGCGGAGCAACAGAGTTCTTCTGAAAGTTTTCTGTCAACGACTTGACGACCACGCCGTTGAACGTCTGTCGATAGCTTGCCGGCTTGCACGACACGTCAACAGTCTTTCGAATGTGTAGAAGGTCCGCGCCATTATGTTCTGTCGTAGATCGTGATACGTTAACGAAGCGCTTTACAATACGAAGACGTGTTGGACCCGCCAAAGGACAGCAATAGTAGTTTCTAGTCACAAATATATGTCTGTCAAGTTTTCAGAAGAGGTATATCGCGATCGGTTATCCCGTGAAGCAGTCGTCGCCAGATTTCGTCGTAGCGTCGAGGCACACACGATGACTGCAGGTATCATCGGGTCCGCAAGTGCGCGGCCTGGCCTATCGTTTGCGTGTCAACAACTGTGACGATGTTGTTCAGATGACTTGTCTACAGCACGGCCTTCGATGTGTCTCGTCGAATGGGCATGCCCGCGTACTTCAGATAGTTCCGTACAGAACGCTTCATGGTCGTCAGCAATAGTATCGAAGACCTTACGGGTCCTAATAGATTCCACATCCGCAACGCGATTCTGTTGGAGGTTGCATTGCCAAGTTTCGCGACACATCTGTCATGTTGATCTTGTACATCCTCGGATGTGCGGTCCCTCTGCCGCGTCAAGCGAGGGCTTTCCCGCAATTGTATGTAAACCGACGAGAGCTCTTCCTCGAAAACTGTCTTCTTGGCATGCCATTACGGTCAATGTTGGTTTCATCCTAATCGAGCTGCGCGGGACCGTGCTTGCTTGCTCGTCTCGGTCCGACAATCTAAGTCCTCCTGCGGCAGTGTCTCGCGGACGAGATGTTGGAGGAAGCGTGAACATTGTTTGCCAGCTCTTGAAACACGCAAGAAGTTCGATGCCGAGGCTTGCTATTGGGGCAAGGCGCACACCTGATTTATGCTCAAATCTGAAGCATGCTCTGTTGGTCCAAGAGTCTTCATTTGTGACCATGACCGGCAAAAGGCCGATCATGCGAGGTTCGATATCACCGCCGGCATCATCCAAGCGAAGAAAGCTCAAAGCGCCAGAAAGTCCCCCGAAAGATTGTAACACTCCAGTCGGCGGACGCCTCACTATCTATTCGTGGAACGTCAACGGCGTTGGCCCATTTGTACAGCGACCTATCACATCGTATTTCAGGTCGAGCATTCGAGGAACAAGCGAAGAACAGCCTGAGTCTACGCGGGCAAATCTGCGTGACGTTCTTCGTCGATACTCATGGCCAACGATGCTATGCCTGCAGGAGGTGAAGATCAATCCCGAAGATAGCGCTACAAAACGAGCCATTGAAAAAGCAGTGTTACCAGGAGCCGAAGAGTCGTCAGCCAACCCATCGTATCGGGTCTTCTTCTGTTTACCCTCCGACAAACAGAACGCAAGAGGATTTGGTCGCAAGGTGTACGGCGTCTGCAGTATTATCCGTCAGGACTATTATGACGAGGTTGTGGACGAGATGCGAGAGGTCGAATGGGACAGAGAAGGTCGTTTTTTAGTGTGCGAGACCAAGGCTAGTGGAGGGCTGCCCAGGCTTGCCATCTTCAACTGCTATGCCGTCAATGGGACCGAAGCGCCGTACAAGGACCCACAGACCGGCGTTGTGGCTGGCACCAGGCATGACCGGAAATTAAGGGTGCACGAACTGCTACAAGCCGAAGTGCGGGCGCTGGAAGGCACAGGCATGCAGGTGATATTGGCGGGTGACATGAACATCGCCAGGACTAGACTGGATGGCTGTCCCAATCTGCGTACTTCGCCAGAGCAGCATTGCTGGAACCGCGAGGACTTTGAATCCAGGTTCTTCAACGAGGCCGGCGGGACCGGAAAACCGGATAGTGGACAGAGGCCATTCGGTTTGGGTATGATCGACTCCTGGAGATATCTGAACCCACGAAAGGAAGGGTACACGTACTACGGGAGGTCGAAGCCGTTTGGGTCGAGTTGCGATCGGGTCGATATGATCATGCTCTCCAAAGCATTGGGCGACGATCTCGTTGATGCCGGCATCCATGCGACTCCAGCGGATCGCGGTCCCAGTGGTAAGTAGCTCGCCAGAATTTGTTGTTATGCCAGATGCCTGATATTGAGCCTTAGACCATGTACCCTTGTATGCGATGCTTGAAGCTCGATCTGCCAAACCCGGCTCAATGAAAAACTGAAAATTCATTGCTGTTCTCGGGCTTGGACAGCATTACTTCTTCCCTAATTCAGCTGCGTGCCCGCGACGCAGACCGAAGGACCAGGTGCATGTAGCGAGCGATCGAGGAAGATGTAGACGGGTAGGATGCCAGTCCAAGCTTGGTGGGCATCATCGCATTGGAAGGCGGGAGGGTATGGAGCAAGCAGATTGCGGCGCAGACCTAGTCTTATGCGAGTCTCTGCTGGAGCTGTCGGGTGTCGGTCACGTCTCCGAACAGCTGCTGCGAGATCCTAGTGCTCTAGACTAGTGAACAGATGGCAACGTCCCACCTTGCAGTCGACGATGAAGCGCTCGTTGGCGCGTGTCACGGGCCGGTGAGTACGCACAGCCGCTAGCTCTGAGGCGCGGCATCCACGGGAAGGTGCAACCTGCAAGTAGACGAAACCTTATTGCAACGCGTCGCTGAGCTGGCACTCCAGTTCGAACATTGAACAAACGTAGCAGATGGCTGAGTCGTCGATGCCGTGATTCGTAGGCCAAGCAAACTCGAAAAGGTATCATCGTGGAAGCGATGAGCATACAGCATCTACAACACTGCGGAAGGCGTCTCTCTCTTCTTCCACGTCTCCTCCACCCGCGGCGCCAGTAAGGTCGATGCTGCTGCTCACATAGCACGGCTTCCCTAGGCGACGGACAAGGACCTTGGCCATTCTAGTCGCGAAGTCCAGCGAGGATGGCACGCTGTACAGAGCTGTAGTCATGGGTTGAGTCTCGTTGTACCTCTGTACTTGCATTAGTGCCGGGAATAAATCGTGCGCGAACATGGTAGACTAACATCAGGCATGGCATAGACGAGGCTGCCCATTGCAGCAGCTTGTTGCCCACTGTCGGCATGCGTGTTGGTCAGGAACAGCAGGATGGACTTGGCGAGCACGGTGAGACGGAGGTTAATTCGCGTTCCGGGGCTGTGTGGTAGATCGATTGCGAGGTCCACGGGGCGAACGATGTGGGTTCCATTGGTGAGCGGTGCTTGCCCTGATGCTGTGCCCGCTGCCATGTTGCTTTCCCGGTAGATGCCGAGTGTGAAATACGCGTGTTGTTGTGTTCAATAATGTTGTTGATGTTCGCTGCGAAGAGAAACCCTTGAGAGCACGATGCCGACCCACTAGACTAAGTTAGACTAACTAGCTTCATTATTGTTTCGGTCAAACAACCTTGCAACCTGCCTGAACGCTAGCAATCCTTCTCAACTCTGTCCTTCTTTCATGCAACATCACACGTTCCCCCCATGCGCATGGGCTCAAGAGTCTGACACCGCAAATAAGCAGTTGAGCTCGCACCAGAGTCATGACTTCGGAAGAGGAGTTCGACCCTCTTGACGATCCAGAAGAGGCTCGCGTTCTCTTCGCTGCCCTAGACTCTTATCGGTAGGCTACACAGAGCTCCCTGCATATCAGCCATTTCTCACGTGCGCTACACGATCAGTCAGTATAGGCACGCTGCCCATTATAACATCACGCATCTGCGCCGGCAATCCTTTTACGCCTTGCCGTCCGCCCAGATCGAGTTACTCTCCTCCCTACCATTTTCCCTACCCAAGACTTTCATCGCAGTCGACGAAGCTATTGACTCCAACGCGAGCATTGCGGAAGCTATACTGCACTTCGGCATTCCCTCGTTTGGCCCCGAAGTGGATAACGACACCTGGAAAGGTCAGGCGACACCTGCAGACCTGGACAAAGCACGATCTACCATACGACAGCTGTATCGAGACTGGTCTGCTGAAGGTTTGCCCGAAAGACATGCAGCATTCTCCCTCATTGCGACCGCGCTAGTTGCGCATCTTCCTGAATCACCGCCCGCGAAGCGCCGTAATCAGCGCGTGCTGGTTCCTGGAGCTGGCCTGGGTAGATTGGTGTTCGACATCTGCTGCGCCGGATACACTGTCGAGGGAAATGAGATCTCATACCATCAGCTGCTAGCCTCTAATTACATCCTCAACTGCTGCACGAAAGCGAAGCAGCACAAGTTATATCCCTGGGCTCTCGGCTTCAGCAACCACCTAAACCGTTCAAATCAGCTGCAGGCGGTAGGTGTGCCAGATGTGCATCCTGGGACCGCGTTGGATGCCGCCTCAAATGAGGTTCAATCCGAAGTACATCATGGTGAGCGAATGTCAATGACTGCGGGAGACTTCTGCGTTGTGTATAAGCAGCCTGAGTACAAGCATCTGTTCGACGCCGTCACAACATGCTTCTTCATCGATACGGCGCCAAATGTCACTCGATATATCGAAACAGTATCCTGTTGTCTGCGGCCGGGAGGAATTTGGATCAACCTTGGACCTCTATTATGGCACTTTGAGTCTGCTCCCACACCAGCTGAGCGAGACAAACAACGCGGCAGGTCAACCTCGAATAACCACGACAACGATGGCATTGGTGAGCCTGGATCTTTCGAGCTTTCCAACGATGAAGTCACTGCGCTTATAGCTCATCACGGCTTTGAGATGATCGAACAGAAAGCTGCACCGCCCTCAGGTTATATCCAAGACCCGAGATCAATGCTGCAGAATGTGTACCGCCCGGCATTTTGGGTGGCAAGGAAGTCAGAAGATGCGGGAGCGACAAATGGCCAACAACAGACAGACTGACGCATCCTGCACAACGTTGAAAGAAGTGAAGTTGATGCAATATCGATGTACTGTATTGAAAGGTTCTATGAAAGTTGAAAGGGTATAGTACAGAGATTGAAGCCTCAGGCATCAATGCAGCCGATATCCCCGCATGCCTCATGCTGCATGCCCCATAGGCATCAAGTAGTGATGCTTCCCTCATATCATCATGAGGACATTATCAAGGCATTGAATAATTGTCATCTGCCGCCAGCGTTTCTCTCGCTAGACGTGCGACGATATGAAGGTCCGACTTATTCAAACCACGCCAATTGCTTCGATATGGTGTCATGGACAAGTGCCACATCTGTTCTCTTCTTCGATGAGAGAAGCTGTAAATGTGATCAGATCAGTGCGGCGCTATGTGAGCCATATGAGCGGGAAAATCCCGGGGCCGCAAAATGTCCTCTCGTGCCTCGGCTGTCTTACTTCTCATGACAGACGCCGAAGCTAAACGATCATGGCATGCGATACGGGCTTAGCACAAACGAAGTGAAGGTCTAAGACCTCTTATACTGCCATAATGAATGCTCACGATCTCCTATAGTCTGATCTGTTGCCACTCTATTCAAGCTTCAGATATCTCGTGCGGAACTCATTGACCATGAGCCATCCGACCTTGATTAAGCCTCCTCCTGCTTCCACGGACAAAGCACTTATCGAAGATGTCCTAGAGCTCACGCCGCTGAGCGACATCGACCCGAATCTCTTCACGAACACGCGACCAGTATGGCATCCCCCTGGCGCACGAGGCGTCTACGGCGGTGCAGTCATCGCGCAATGTCTAGCGGCGGCGCAGAAAACGGTCCCCGAGAACTTCGCTGTGCATAGCATGCACTGCTATTTCGTATTGAACGGCAATGCGGAAATACCCATTATATACCATGTCGAGCATGTACGAGAAGGGAGATCTTTCGCGACCAGGACCGTCCAGGCCAGACAGCGAGGACAACCAATCTTCACAACAACACTGAGCTTCACGCGCGAGGGTTCAGGAGGCAAGAAGACTGTAGAGCACCAAGCAAAGATGCCTGACGTACCTGCGCCTATCGACATGGAGCCTGTGGACATACTTAGAGGAAACAAATCTCCTTTCGTAACACAAAGGGTCGATATCTACAACAACGACAGCCAACATCCTCACGAGAAACGGACACGGCAGTGGATCAAGGCCAGAGGGAAGATTAGTGATGAAGGTGGACATCAAGCACATCTCAGCGCGCTAGCATACATGTCTGATTCATATTTCATCGGCACAGTAGCTCGAACACACAGGCTCTGGCGATACAACCAGGCATCGCTGAAGGAAAAGGCAGGCGGTGGAAACTCGCAAATGACAGCGGATGTATTTGAAAGATTGAAGACGATGGATCTGGAGACCTTGAAGAGGGTGGAAGGCATGGATGATGATATCATCAATCAGATCAAGTCGCTGGAAATCAAGGATGGACAGATTATTGGCTTGAAGGAGAAGAGGCCGGAAATTGGGATGATGGTGTCGCTGGATCACAGCATTTACTTTCATGATCCGAAGGGTTTTAGGGCGGATGAGTGGATGTGTACGGAGTGTGAGACTCCTTGGGCGGGAGATGGACGAGGATTCGTGACGCAGAGGATCTTTTCAAAAGAGGGCAAGCTGATTGCTAGTTGCGTGCAGGAAGTGAGTTGAACTGCCGTTGAACGGATTTTTGATGCAAGAAACTGACTGTTATCAGGGTGTTGTGAGACTGAAGCAAGATTCGAAGCTGTGAGCATTCATCAGCCAAGAATTACACGCATGCAAGACACCACCACTTTCGCCCTCCAGGGGCATTGGATGGGCAACGACACTGAGTACTCTGAATAGATATGACCTTCATATGGCTGGGCTAGTTATGGCGTGTGCTGACAGCAGCAAAGATCACGCGTAGCGCCTCGTTATACGGTCGCAGTCTTCTGGTAGATCGCGAGAATTTGCACTCTGGCTTCATGTAGATCCTGTTTTAAGCTAATAGCGAGTCGCATTTATATGTCGACTATCGATTTCTACAGATATAGAGCATCTCATATAGGGCAATCGTCCCGCATAAGAACCCCGCAATTCAATGCAATCCATGCCTGCCCTGACGCCCCACTGCATTGTGACAGCATAATAATTTTGACTCAGAGAACTTGAACAATCTCTTCCCAGAATTCCGACAGTCATAACCTCGAACACACTCCTGATCTTCTCTTGAGACGTAGCATCATCGCGGCAGCCTTCTTTCACGTCTTCCACAACTCTGCCGTTTGGAGGGCACAACGACAGGCACGATGGTGATGCTCGCAGACCCCAGCAAGAAATACAAGAAGTTCAAGCCCTTGGACATCCCCAACCGACAATGGCCCTCCAAGACTATCGACAAGGTGCCGCGATGGCTGGCGACTGATCTCCGCGACGGCAATCAATCTCTGGTCGACCCCATGGACGGTGAACAGAAGTGGAGGTACTTTCAGATGCTGGTGAAACTGGGCTATAAAGAGATTGAGATTGCATTCCCGTCGTCGGGGGACACAGACTACGACTTCGTGAGGAGATTAGTCACTACGCCTGGGGTGGTGCCTGACGACGTGTGGCTGCAAGTCCTGTCGCCATGCCGGAAAGAACTCATTCGGCGCACAGTGGACAGCTTGAAGGGCTCGAAGAAGGCCATCCTGCATCTGTACTTGGCCACGAGCCCGTGCTTCCAGCAGATCGTCTTCAACATGAACAATGAGCAGTCGAAAGCTCTGGCCGTGGAATGCACAAAGTACGCTCGATCCATCACCAAGGACGACCCGAACTCTGGCGTGGAGGAGTGGGCATACGAATTCTCGCCCGAGACCTTTTCCGACTCTGATCCAGAGTTTGTGATTGAGATTTGCGAGGCAGTCAAGGCGGCTTGGGAGCCCAGCGAGCAGAACCCGATCATCTTCAACCTCCCGGCCACGGTAGAGATGGCAACACCAAACGTGTACGCAGATCAGATCGAATACTTTTGCACACACATCTCTGAGCGCGAGAAGATCTCCGTCTCTTTACATCCTCACAACGACAGAGGTTGTGCAGTCGCGGCGGCAGAGTTAGCGCAAATGGCTGGCGCAGACAGAGTAGAGGGCACACTATTCGGCAACGGCGAACGGACAGGCAATGTGGATCTGGTGACTCTGGCCTTGAACTTGTATACGCAAGGCATACATCCGAAGATCGACTTCTCCGATATCAACAGCGTGATCGATGTCGTCGAGAAGAGCAACAAGATCCCCGTCCACCCGCGTCAGCCCTACGGAGGCTCTCTAGTTGTATGCGCATTCTCTGGTTCACACCAAGACGCGATCAAGAAGGGCTTCAATCTCCGCGATCAACAGCGAGCTGGCCGTGAAGACCCCTGGGTCATTCCTTACCTGCCGCTGGACCCCGAAGACATTGGTAGAACGTACGAAGCCGTCATCCGAGTCAACAGCCAATCGGGCAAAGGTGGTATTGCCTGGATCATCAAGCGCACTCTCGAGCTGGATCTACCTCGTGGCCTGCAAGTCGCCTTCTCTAAGATTGTGCAACGTGAAGCAGACATGATCGGTCGCGAGCTCTTAGCCAACGAGATCAAGGACCTCTTTGTAGAAGCCTACCACCTGAACAGGAACCCTAGATTCTCCTTGGTCGACTACAACATCTCCACCGATCGATCCACGTCACCTGCACCCCCATCTGAAGCCGGAAAGACAGCATCGAGCCGCAACCTGCGCCGAAAATTCACTGGCGTGATCGAAATCGACGGTCGTGAGCACGAAGTCGCAGGTGTCGGCAACGGCGCCCTCTCAGCTCTTGCCAACGCCCTCAAAAACCTAGGTATTGACCTCGATATCGTCGACTACAAGGAACACGCCATTGAAAGGCAAATGGAAAAGAAGCGTGATACGCAGGCCGCGACTTACATAGAATGTACGGCCGCTGGCTCGCATCAAAAAGTATGGGGTGTCGGCATCCACGAAGATGTCGTCCAGTCATCTCTCTTCGCATTGCTTGGCGCTGCATCATCGGTGAGTCTTATCAGAGACCGTTCTGCGGCAACGGATAGGCATTTGCTAACTACCTAGCAGTTTCTGTCATCGAGACCCACTACTCCGGTGCCTTTCCGACCCAAGCGGTCGAATACTGAAAGCTTGGAAGTCGGTGGGCCAGATCTTAGCTATGAGAAGAAGGCTCTGAGTAGTGCGCCTGAGTTCCCTGGTCCTGATGCGCAGGCTCGTATAGAGTCGAAGGTGAATGGAGCTAGCCACTGATGAGAGGATGATGCGTGTTGCATAAAAAGGACTTTACTGGTGGACTGATTGACAGGCAGGATGAGAGAAACTTCAATGTCAATGTCTCCCGAGCCTCATGTGGTTCAAATTCTTATGGCAAGTGCCATATACACCACTCTACAGTGTGCTCGTCGTACGCGTTCTGAAACCGTGTGAATGACTTACATGGTCCGCCGAGCGTTGCATCTATGGGCCTGCCTTTCCCAATCTCGCGTGTGTAAGGATCATCTCAACGTCGTCATTAGCACCACCATTCACTCTCCGCCCCTGCTGCAAAGTGAACCTCACAATTTACTTCTGCCACCACGAGCGTTACGCAGCGCCTCATCAATCACGCGCATGACCTCCACAAGCCTTCTCTCCGTCAACCGCGGCGTCACAACCTGCACACTCATCGGACTGCCGATGTAAACACTCTTCTCCGTCTTCTCCCACAGTTCCCGGTTATATTTATCCCATCCATTGAGCGGCGATTGCGAGTCCACTTCGCCAGCCACATCGGCCTTGACGAAATCACGAACAGGAATAATCCCAGCGGGCAGATCGAGGAGATTGAACGCCGCAGTATAATTCGCCGTGTTCCAACGATCAATCTCCGGGACGGGATGCGGTGCTACAGGGCAAAGGAGTGCCGTCAAAGTTCTTCTTCCGTTTGTGGTGCCTGTCAAGTCGGTGGCATTTGTGCGCCAGAATCCTCCGCTCTCCTGCCAGACTTGCAGGAAGGATTGCTGCAGCTGCAGTTTCGCTGCTTGCAGTTCGCGAATCTGGGCTGTGGGTTTGACTGGTCTGCGACGGATTCGCGTCTGGAGCCAGGGAGAGAGGGGTTCGTCGAAGGGTTCTAGGAGGTCTAGCCAGGCGTTGTTGCCGTCGAGGGAGAAGATGCCGTTGGCGGTTTTCTGCGCTGGAATTAGAAGAGCTGAGATGTCAACGTCGATGACTTCGATGGCGTGAGTGCGGAGGGTGTGGGCGATTTCTGAGAGGAGGCGGTCTATTGGAGGGAGGGGCTTCACGTGGCCGTCTGTGCGGGCGATGCCGATGATGATACGAGGCGGCTTGAAGTTCGTGTTCAGTGGTGGCTGTTGAGCCCAGCTTTGCACAACCACGTCTGGGTCTAACGTCTCGGGCGCTCCGCTGCCGATGGCGCGTAGGAAGAGCTCGCAGTCTCGTGCGGATGTGGCAATGGGTCCTGCGGTGGGTTCGATAGCCAGTTTGGAGCTTCCGGGAGGTATGCCGCCTTCTTGTCCAGCGTAGGGCACGCGGCCGTGCGATGGTTTGACACCGTAGAGTTTGTTGCAAGCCGCTGGGATGCGGATACTTCCACCGACCTATTGAGAAGAGGAAATGTCAGCTGAGCAGTGCGTTGGACGCAGCAATGCAAGCGTACATCGGTTCCAACGCCGAGAACGGAGCCACGCATTCCAAGTAATGCGCCTTCACCGCCTGAGCTACCACCAGCTGTCAAGTGGACATTGATTGGGTTCAATGTTCGACCGAAGACATTGTTGTGCGAGTCCAGAGCCATCATCGTCTGAGGGACCTGGAGACGGTCAGCACTGCACTCTATGCGTCATCTGTCCACGAGCGCTCACGTTGGTCTTACAGTATAGAACTGCGCCCAACGACAGGAGAAGATCTACCAGCGCCGAGTTGCTGGTCGAAGGCTTGAAGCACAAGCCTGCAATGCCCAGTGATGCATCATAGCCACGAATCTTGAACGTGTCCTTGAGGCTGATGGGAAGGCCATGTAGTGGACCAAGAGGCTTCCCAGTGGTCTGAAAATGCTCATCGAGTTGTTGTGCTCGATGGAGCGCGTCTTCGAAGAGGATCTCGGTCAAGCAGTTCGTCAATTGTTGCGCTGTAAGTAACCTTCAATGTTGCAGCCCTTGTGAGCATATAGTAGTACATAGAAGTACATCGACTCACCAATCGCTGCACGCTTGCAGAAGGCCCGGACAACATGTACGCTCTTTAGCTGCCCTGTGGACAACGCCTCAAGCAATGCTGTAGCATCGCAGTTCTCCGTGATGTCGACCTCGTCGTCGGCAAGAAGGCCACATTGTCTTGGGACGTCGGCGAGGCTCTTCCGTCCTTGGAATTGGGTTGTGTCAATCCGCCACTCACGCGGTACCAGGGCATCTCGTTGGCTCCTTTTGCGGGCTGCAATGCTTTGCCACGTGTCAGGCATCGTGCAGGTATGATGCTGGTCTGCCTAGTATGACAACCTGGAAACCGTCCGGATCTAGGATGATGATGCTTAGCTAAGGCTTGTTGTCGACATCCCTGGGGGGGGGGGGTTAGTTCTACCACCCATCTGCTGTTTCAAGCGCTTGTGCCTTGCAAACGATACTACTTGCCGAGGGACCGACCGAGGTAGAACTAGAACCTCCATGAGATGGTTACAGTACAACGTCAGGGAGCAACGGAGGATCACTATCAACTATCACCAATTCTGTCCGCAAAACAGGCTGCAGTGTCGGATTTGCTGGGACTCTTATCTTTGCAGGGTAAGTTTTGGAAGAATTATATCTTCTAAGTTACTTCTCACACACGCTGTCCCTGGACATGGCGGCATGACATTGAGCCCGACCAAACTCCCTGCGCCATGCTGGCAAACCTTCAATCGAACTCTCGAGGTGCACGACCCCAAAGCTGGACAGTGGCCGCCCTGGTTAATAGTTGCAACTGCATTGCGAGAAACCTGACACATGATGCTATTTCTTCAGTGCGCAGCCGTTTGCAGTCTACGTATAGTTCCACCACCACTCATGGTGCCGGGATGCTGCGTCGAACAGCGTTTGTCGTTGAGAGCCACCGAGACTCTATGGCTGCATGACCTAGACGGGCGACATAGCTGCATCTTTAGGCGATTTTGACTATATGTAGCCCTCCATTCCCCACTTATAGCAAGGCTCGTTTGAGGCATCCATCTCCGTCGCAACCTCTATGAGGAACGTTATGCCGCAAACGCCATCGAACTCGACCAAGAGCCCGATAGTGCTAGAGTAGTGCCTGCAGCGATAGTCTGCTCTGCATACGCGCCGAACAAGCAAGAAGCGGTACTGCCACTGTAACTTGTTACCGACAAGCACAGATCTGCAGCAAGCCGCCGCGTATGGTATGGATGATTTCAAGAGATCATGCACCGCTCGTTACCGAGTGGCTGTGCAATATTGGCTAGCCATGCAAAGCAGCAAATGCGATTCGACGAGGAACATCGGCAAGTGGCAAAGTGCGGCCTGATTGGAGTCCTTACTATGCCAGTCTCTTCTGGACTTGTTGTGTAGGATGAATAAAGCTTTAGCACAAGCATTCGATGCAGGTCCTTGAGGCTTCACCGCAAGGTTGTTAGCTGCACATCGCTGTCAATGGGCTGCACAATCCCGTGGGAAGTGCGCGGTGGAAGAGCATGCCTGGCGGCGCTGTGCGACGAGTAAGAGGCACAATCAGCGGCACAATCCGGCCAAGAGTCGGAGGGAGAAGGACGCTCGCTCTGACGGTGATGCTTCCCCAACAGACGGCGGTCAAACCGAGATTTCTGTTTACTCCACTCAAGTAAAGGATGTCCGAGTGATGCCGCCTCGACAGCGAATAGCCCTCGGCGTTGTCCCAGGTCGACGGCAACTAAGCAGCTTAGATCGAACACGGTAACGGCCTATAGCATTATGATGATGTCTTGAGAGTCCACAATGGCTGAGTCGCTGGCTGGAGCTGATGGCCGTGCGAGATGGAGAATGGCATTGACGACCAACAAGTCCGCGCACAGTCAGCTGTTCGAGTGCGTGCCTGGTACAGTGTAGGTAGGCCACACCGCTCAGCGTGTAGCACGTACCAGCGCAAGGAACGCTCCCTGTGTTGTACGGACAGAAGCTGCGAGAGACGAAGAGCACGGGAGCGCGTGGGAGTGCTACATATTCGCTTCGTTTTCGGTTCAGCTACCGACGACAGCAAGCCTTCCTGCGTGAAGTGCTCGCTAGCAGACCCGCTTTCGTCGGTGGCTTCATGCAGGTCATGGACGTTGCTGTGCACGGGCGATACGTAGTGCCCTTTATTATCCCCCTCCCCTCTCTTCCTCTCTCCACTTTTCCCGTGGTTGTTATATTTGGACTAGAAGATGTTTTTTGTGGACTGACTTTGTCAAAATCGAGACGCCCAGGGCCCGGCAGCGTGGGTCATGGGTCATGCATGCCCGAGCGCGGAAGGCGACTCTAGCCGCGCGCCGTCCCTGGAACGACCGGGACCAAGACAAGAAAAGAAGAAACGAAGCTTCGACGAAAAGCAGCTTTTACCTACCATTTATTACACGGCAGATCTCTAAAAGTAATGCTAGTTATTGATTGTCTCAGAAGCACGCAGAATAGGCAATGGCACATCCACCATTACCACGACATCCAGGTCCTGGTTCTTTCAGCAATAGGTAAGGTAAGTTCACCACTGTTGCAGACCTCGGCCTCTTCTATACATGATTGCAACGACACCGCCGGAGCGCCATCAGAACCAACGGCAGCGATACTGGCCTCAAAGCCTAAGGTAGGCCATCCATCTCTGGCCCCATGACGACGAATGGGCGTTGTGCGCACCAAGCGTTGCGGCACTCCATGGATACTCGGAAGATGCTTCCACTGCTCTCATCGTCACGCATGTGCATCGTCTCTCAACGGGGCAGCACAACGGTTATGCATCCCCACGATACGCTTATGCACAGCCGTCGAGCCGGTGCTGGACACGCGACTGACATGGGTCTGGCGGTACAGATGCCGGGCGGAAGCTGTGAGCGTCTGATGATGGTTGGAGGTCGGTACGTAGTGTCTGGTGGGTGGTGGTGGCATGCTTGACGGCCTCCACCCGACGGCGTGTTTGCGTAGACTACTGGCACGGGACAGCTGGGCTCTAGCACAGACGGTCAGACGAACATAACTCGAGAGCTGGCATCGTGCACAAGCGACTGCTTTTGTTTGCACTCACAAGTGCGGTTAGTGAACGAATACTGTATTGCTAGCTTCTAGGGCTCGCAAAAATAGCCACAAGGCGATAAGCGCCAAACTATATATGGAATGGTGCCCGCTCTAGATGCAGTAGCGGCACAGTTCGTCATGGTGGAAGTTTGACGACGATGACTTTTATCCCTCCTCGCATGTAGGGGTAAGGCAACGTTCACGCGACAGCCACAGCTCCGTTGGCTACAGACGCTCCAAATGCTACCACCACCACCACCACCACCACCACCACAACCTCATCGTACTGTACTGTAGTGAAGTGAAGTGAAGTGTAGTGTAATATAGCGTAGTATAGTCGTTCTGGCGCGTTCGGGTGCTGCTCACAGCGTTCCACAATGAGCGTGGCTGAGCAAGAAGACCACGGACAGGCGGACCGACAATGGCCAAAGCCTGGCCGGGCTCTATTCTCATGCAGAGCAAGAGGAATCCCGGTCCCTTGCAGATCAGTGCCGAAGCATAAGCAACGCAGCGATCATTCCTGAGCAGCAGCAGCAGCAGCAGCAGCGTGGTAGACTAACAATCGTCAGTCGTCAGAGCGGTGCCGATGTATTTCTGAAGAAGAACAATCGTGGCGGCCACGGCCCACGCCATGGGGGACCATGCATCCTATCCATGCATGCATGCCTCGTCTTGCCTCATGCCTTATTGGGCCCGCAGCCATCCGTTTTAAGCAGTTTTGTCGCACATCCTTAGGGTGGCACCCCTAGCGCTGAGGTCGCATGCAAGCAAAGTCTAACGGCCTTGCACCGAGCCTTCTCCCAAGAAGAAGAAGTGGAAGAAGAAGAAAAAGAAGAAGCTTTTGCGCTGCGCTGCTCACATGCCCATTGATTGATTGCCGTCAGCAGGCATTTGGCCAAGCCGGTTGCATTCGCCTGCAGACCGATGTCATACATGAGAGACCCTCCCTGCTAAGTCGCCGCTGAAAGGGCTGCTCTCAGACTATTCTACGCAGACGGCACCTCTACTGTTCCGGCTAGTGGCATCTGCTCGAAATAGCCATGGTGACTGCAGCTCTCGCACTCTCTCGTCAGGTACATGTACAATACCACACACATCGATCTGCTTCCTGCTGCTCCGCTACTACTACTACTACTACTACCACTACTACTACTGCCACTACTACTGCTGCTACTGCTACTACTACTACTACTACAGTATATCATCACCCACGCGCTGCAGTCGATAGAGTCTTCCGCTTGTCTCCGTCGGGTCCGCAGCAGCTTGGAAGGGTATCACACTCGCTATTTGTCCCCCTCCACTTTCCTTACGGATCACCTTTCTTTTCCGACCGTGCACAACGGCCAGCAGCCCACTGTAAAGTGCTTAGATATACCTGCCGTTCGCTTTCAGAGGACCACCCTAGCAGTCAGCCACACTCACCACCACCACCACCACCACTACCACCACCACCACCGCATCTGTTCATCGACGCTCGGCCCAACGACATAGCAACATCCCGGCCTGTGGGGGCCAGTTCTCTTCAGGCGCTGGTTTATAGTGGTCAACCATTGTTCTTCGATAACGCCGGTCGACTCATTCATTCCTATAATATATTCTGCCCACATCATGGCTGGCCAGGGGACCGGTCCTTCTAGGCGGAGCCATACGAAGAGCCGTAAGGGCTGCAAAACCTGCAAACGAAGGCACATTCGATGCGATGAAACATTTCCTCAATGGTTCGTGGTGGAGCAGCTGCGCCTACATTGAAAGGGGCCCACTAACTTTTTCCATAGTCGAAATTGCACGAAGCATCAAGTACGCTGCGATTACATGGAAAGCATAGGCACAGATACGGAAGGCCAGTCGAGTCCTGAACAGTCATCACTCGTTTTCACACCTGGTACCGAGAGTCGAATCGATCTTTGGCAGCAGACGGGGAGTTTTCCCTACCCAAGTCTACAGGTCCTCCCACCTCCGCAAACGCATGAGTATTCGAAGAACGAGCTGCGCCTCATACATCATCTTTCTTCCATCTCGAACGACTTGATGCTGAAAGGCACTGCCAATATGACCATTTGGGCACAGAAAATTCCTAAATTCCTCAGCATCGCATCTTCTTATCCCTATGTCATGCATGCTCTCCTGTCATTCTCCGCAAATCACCTGGCCTGGAGTCGATCGTCGAACGAGATTAGGAATTTACACATCCATCATGGCACAATTGCGCTACGAGGTCTGCACGAGGCGATTGGCAGCTTTTCACGTGCTAACGCTGATGCTGTGCTGGCTGCTTCGCTATTACTGCTCTGGCAAGCAACAGATTGGTAGGTCGTTGTGTGGAGACACGATGAACTACCAAACGCTAACTTATGGAAGGCGAAGCTGGTCATCTCTGAGGGCGGGTGTACAATCCGTACTGTCAGCGATGCAAGCTTGGGAGCAAGACTCTATCTTCGCAGAATTCATCAATGAGGAGGATCTTATGGGACCACCACAGAGCTCGATGACACAACAGACAGCTCCAGCACTTACCGAACGGCATATGATTCTACTAAACACGATCCAGGCCCTACAGCAACTACAACGCATGCTGGCTGGGCACGAATCTGAATCGCATTGGATCGACCAACTCTTACAGTATTTGCAGCGATTGCAATCGTCAGCACCAGCGCAGGACCCCGACGAGCAATTTAGCCATATATACCTGCTACGCAAATGGCTCTTCTGGGTACCGGTCATATTACTACAAGGTCAGGGCGGCCGGGGACCTGCAATGCTCACACTTGCCCACTTCTACGCGACCGGGCTTGCGCTGGAGCCTCTGTACCCGGATCTTGGGTCTGCATTCTGCGCAAGAATCGCCCTGATGCCCCTAGAGACGATCATCACAGTCACAGAAGCTATGCAGTCGCAGCGCGCTATGGATCCACAAGCGATAGAGATCGCCTCCTTTATGCACTATCCTCAACAGACGGCTTTGAACTTCAGTAACAAATCGATGGAGATGCACCAAAGCAGGATAAAGCAAGAACATGAATTGCTGGGCATAACTCCCGAGACGTTGAACTACACCAGCATCGGCAATCTCAGCCCAGCCTTCGCGCCATCTTCTCTGCACACCACGGCAGCACAGGTACAGACATCACATGTCTCGTACCTCGAGGTACCGACCACGCAGTCGGGGTTCAGTTACGGCACACAGAGCTGGGGCGCTATGCCTAGTCCTGGCTTCCCACCTCAGTCATACACTACGCAGGACGAGCAATTGTACGGACATTCCTTAGGTGGATTTCGACGCGGGTTCGTTTCCCCCGCACCACCCGTTTGGACATGAGCCGTTGGGGCCAAAGGCTAAGTATGCTTCCAGGACACCATCAAACGACCCAGGAGGAGCAGGTCCCTCCGACTACCAGCATCACTATCAATGAAATCAATACATGCAGCATGGATAGATCTGTCATCGACGACGAAGCGACATGGAGGCAGCGAAAAAGCGCGATTTGAACTTCGACTGGCAAATATATGGTTACGGCAATCTGTAATAACATTTTTTGCGGAGACGGCCTTTTTTTTTGACGAAGCGAAAGCGAACGACAAACGACGAATTCCCTTACCTCTGAGCTCTAGCGAACTGGTACCCAACAGGGAGGCACCACTATGGATCCGGCTTCTTGCATACACCGCGGCGTTCTGTTTACTTGTAACTCGCTCTCAGCAGACCAAGCGGAGGTACTTTTGTTTTTATAGCGACCAGATTGTTGTAACCCGATGGGAGGAATTTACAATGGTTGCTCATCAATCATGAGCCAATTTTGATGTGCCATACACATAGCACCTGGCTTTTCTTCCCTTCCGAACCATCTGCACTTGTTGTTGTTGGTAGAACACCAAAAAAGAACAGAATGCAACGCAGCGCGCAATCGGCAGAAAAAGACAGCTACTACGACTAATAGTACGGCATGAACCATGCTGTTGCTTCTTCTTCTTCTTCTTCTTCTTTTTTCTCCCCCTCTTTCTTCTTCATCTCCCTTGGCCTACTACTACGTACAACTCTCAACCCTCCCAAAAACAAAAATTCGGCAGCCCTTGAGCCCCTGGGAAAGAAAGGGACATCATCACAAAAGACCAACCAGATCGTGAACATGACCCAACAAGCCTTTGTGTGAGTGAGGTATTGTTGGACGCCTCTGGGATCAACAGGGAGGAGAGGAGATGAGAGGAGAGCAAGCAAGCAAGCAAGCAGATGTACGTACATTCATCCAACCATGTACATACACATGCATACTTTCCACTCCGACTTCTACGTATCAACAAGCATGCGGTCTAAAATCGGCAGTGTCGCAACCCACAACCCCCTCCCCAGCCAACCCGCGCATCGAAGCTAATGCAAGCCCAAGCTTATTAAAGGGCAGGCGGCTCGTATTCATCAGGCTTTTTGGGGGGGCCCTGAGGGATAACAATGTTAGAGACCCTTTGGCCCCTCCCCTTCCCCCGCCAGAGCCCTATGGGTTTGTGCTACGTAAATAAACTAGCCGCCTTTTGAGTCGTCATGCATGTTCTATGGTCGAGTGGAGGATGGGGGAGCATCCGTTCGGACAAGCACTGTGCACATACACACATACACACACACACTCTCTCTCTCTGTCTCTCGTATCGCTATGATTAACAACAGTAATTTCCTGCACGAACCCGGCCCTCATCAATTCTCTGCTTGTTCTCGTCGTCGCCAGTAGTCATCGACGACATCTTTCAGCTTCGCCAACATCTCCCCTTTCCTGGCGTCGCCGCACCAGCTCCCTCGTATGCTATTCTCGCAGATGGTGTGCCATTCCGCAACGCTAAGGTCGAATGCGTCTTGGACGGCGAGGTAGTTGTCCAGGATGTAGTTGTTGCCGAAGTAAGCTGGGTCGTCGCTGTTGATGCTGAACTTGACGCCAGTGTCTAGGAATTTCCGGATCGGCAGTTCCGACACAGCAGTCACGCAGCGGAGCAGCACGTTGCTGATGGGACACACGGACAGCAGAGTTCCTTGCTCGGCTACACGCTGCAGCAGTTCCGCGTCCTCGGCGAGACGGATTCCGTGGTCGATACGATGTACGCCGAGCGTGTCGAGTGCCGTCTTGATGAACGACGGTGGCCCTTCTTCTCCGGCATGGGCTGTAAGTTTCATATCCAGGGACTTCGCCTTAGCATAGAGCGACTTGAAGAGCTCGGGAGGGAAGGGACTTTCGCTAGAATCCAGGCCAATACCGATGATGTCTCCTCGCTGGTAACTGGCCTGCACCGCCGTAAGATCAAACGTGGCTTCGCAGTCTGGCGCGGGGAGATGTCGCAAGAAACAGCAGATGAGCTCACTGGATATGCCGAATTGGTCGAATGCTCGCTTCCGAGCAGCGTTAAAGCCGGTAAGCACGACATCGTAGGAGATGTTGCGCTCCAGATGCGCCTGCGGATCGAAGAACACTTCAGCATGCACAACTCCATCGGCGGCAGCATGCTCGAAATAGTCCCACGCTAAAGCTTCAAAGTCGGAAGCATCGATCAGCACGCTCATACCAATGTAGTAGTAGTGCCTGTCGCGAGCGGAGGTCAGCATACATGTCCATTGCACGGCGCGAGAGAAGTGAAGCGCTGCTGTGGAAAAAATCGGCCGCTGTAAAGTGGCGGTAGTGGCCTTGCACAGGGCAGGCAGGGTCATTCTCTAGGCATGATCAACGACTGGGGGAGGGGGGGGGGGGGGGCGGAAGCTTACAAGAAATCATCAAGTGAGGTGAAGCGACTATACCTCTCAACCAGAGCCTGAGGTGACTCGTATGCTGTATCGTCGCCGCTGGGCAGGGTGATGCCGTTCTTCGCTGCCAGTCTGAACAAGACCTCCGGGGTCAGGGCTCCCTCCAGGTGCATGTGATGCTCGCATTTTGGTAATGCTTTGAGAAGTGAGCGCATGGCGGCGGCGTTGCACATCTTCAGGTTGGTATAGCAAGTGCGAGAGGAAGTCGTCGTAGCTTATTGTTATTGTTATTATTATTGTTCCCTCGACGACTACGGAAAAGTTTTGTTCCCAATTGCCGCCTGAAGTTTCCTTCAACCATGCATGTGCTTTCCAGGATTTCGGCGTCCTCCGCGACCACGTCCCAAACAGCTATGGATGAATGAATGGGCGCGGTAGATCGTGAACGAGTGTCATATCGACACTATTCTGTTGATGGACAGCAGCAGGCTATGATGTGATGTATGATGCTTCACTTTCTGCGTTTCCTCTATGTGTGTGTGTCCCTGACTAGCATGCAACATGTGATCGATTCTCGACATTCCAACTGCCTGGCTCTCTTCGTCAGGGCATCTCGGCAGAAGGCGAGCACTTCCGTAACCGGCCCGGTTCGGCGCGACGTGTTTTTACGATGAAATCGCGAGCGGACTGCTCATCATGTTGACTGTCAGGGGACATGCCTCCAATGTTGCACCATCTGGGCCACACCCTGTACTGCACTGCATCTAGGTTATCTGCGCTTCCGCACGGGAAGGCAGTGCTCACATCAAGGATCTTGCATATGTCTTGCATGCCTTGTACTGTGGTGTGATGAGATGTCGTGGGCTCCTACTACTACATACTACGCAGCAGTAGGGTACTGCACTGCCTCGGACTGCCTCTTGCTCGGCTTCCGAGCCTACCGAGAGAGATTGAACCTGGTCTGCTGTCGATCTTTGGGGTTAAGCGGATCATCTCAACGCATCTCTATACAGTAGTAGTACATTAATGAATGTGTATAGGTCATGATGATGAATGGACACACTGGATCCTTTTCGCAAGCCTCATAAGTTGCCACGTGTTCGCGCGTGGTGTATCACAATCATGCTCAAAATAGATAAGGCCATGACATGTGGCAACGGCATGTTCAAAGTGAGATGTGCAACGAGCATTCAACCAGCCCCTGCACTTCACGCCTCGGCTCACTCCCTCGTAGGCGTATACTGTACTATAGGCGATGATGACAAAGAGGCTGGTGCACTCGGGACGCTTTCCAGCACCGCCAACAAAGAAGTGCGTGCACGCAATCGGCACCGTTCCTGCACGAGGTAAAAGTCTGCTGCTGTGTGACCTCCGACCATCAGAGAAAGCAAACGACTCAGCAAAAACTTTTCCACGCTGAACTCTACTGCTTTCTGCTAAGTTAGAGCAGCTTCCAGCTTGCTCCGTGAGTGGTCTGCTGGGTCGGTTCCGGCTGCAGCCAGGGAGAGCCTAATCAACAGCTCCCAGCTTCCAGCTTCCAGAAGCAGCGGGTATGATTCTCGCGCGCCCGTTAGCGCCACACCTAGCACGCACTTCTCCGGCCGGGGGGGGGAAGAGAAGATCGATAGGATTGGAATGTGGCGTTGACGATGTACGTGCAGACGAAAAGCAGCGTCGAATAGTATCTCAGCTGAGCAGCCAGGATGCTATACGTATACGTAGTAGTCAGTCAGGTTGAGCATGCCGGGCAACGGCATGGACGGGTGCATGGAGCCCTGTGCATCTACATAGAGTACAGGCAGGCAAGCAGGCATCACACACATACACATACACATACACATACACACACACAACACACACACAACATGGTTGAATGCAGATCCCGCTCGGAGTCGCAGCCGGGTGTGACGGCAGGATCCGGAGCTTGTCGAAGACACGTTTGCCGGAAAGTGAGCGGCGTCGAGTCGTCGCCTCGGCTAGCGACGGTGCTGCTTGGACAGTGGTGGTAATTTTGCCTTGCACGACGTGATGAGAGGGCTTGCGTCGCGGCAAGTACTAACGTCATCCACGGGGGTATGACCAATCCGGGGGTA